>CAEFZX010016918.1:0-57971 GCA_903066825.1 Alfaro cultratus
AGTGTATACACAATTCAATAAATGGCACTCTTTGTACTATAAATAATTCTAAACAATCATAGTTAGTTCATTGCAATTTCAATAAATCTAAAATTCAAGATAAATTACATTCATGAAACTCTAGAAATATACACCATATGATCAATTAACATGAAATGTAAAAGTCTTAATTTAAACCAGTGCTCAATAAATATTTAAGCCACCTTTTTGTTTATCAAAGGGAATGTACAGTAAGTAATTTAGTGGTTACACAACAGCAGTGATTATAAGCTAACGCTAAGTCACTCATGAAAACACTCACCAGTTCCGCAGTTTTTTAATCTCACACTACCGGGTCTTTTTTTTCCCGTCTCCCTTCGGCCTCACAATAGTTGGTTCCTATAGTTCAGCACATTAAGTAAGCATCGTACATATTTACGGAGAATGAATGACGCCACGCTTGAACTGACCTTCAGCTTTGCTCCTTCCAATGTGTTCTAACCTTGATGCCTCTCCGCTCCAGCTAATATACCTAACAGATAAACTGCAACGGCACATGTGACCTTACTACTCAACCGCAATTAGCTATATAATAGTCTCGCGAGAATCTCTAATCATCGCGAGATTTGAGAGATAAAAAGCTATAGAGTAGAAAATCGGAGAATGAGGAAATAAAGGTTAAAATTACACTCGGGTTACACACACACTCACAAGTCTGCTTGCACGACCACTGAAAAATGAAGTCCCTAATTATTTCCATTACCTTTCTTCAAGCGAAAGCCCTGTTTCGATTCAAAGGTTTGTTTGTTGACAGCATGCACTGCGAAACAAAGGAGAGAAATGAACTTTCTGTCTGTGAGCACACTTCCCAAAAGGCCAACAAGCATATTGCTACTAATGCAATTTATCTGTCATGTACCAGTGTCAAGCATGTTCACTTGCTGTTCTTTGAATGTTTGACCTCTAAGATTGATAAAAGGGTTGTTAGTAGTTTAAGCATTCAAGCTGACTTATTTAATCAAATTTATTAATAAGACTTAGAGTGAATGATAGTCTTTCTAATCAGGTTAAGGAGCTGACTGACCATCTCTTCTGCTCCTCTATTGTATCTCAAATCAAATGAAGCCAAATGTCGGACAGTGATTTTTACAATACTTTTTAGTATGAAAACATTCATATGAATTCATTCAGTAGCTCAGCTCACACTTTCAAGAACTTTGAACTAACTGATGCTGATGTTTACATGAAGAAATGAAAGTGACCAGAGCTCACCTTGATGTCATTTTTATTGGCATCAAGAGAAAACAGGAAGTAAAGAACAAAGAGAAGGAAGCCAGGCAGTAAATAGAGATTGAGAACCCACCAACAGATAAGACCGCACTATAAAGGAATCAACAAAAAATAACTTAACTTCCAAATCAACTTCCAGAGCCACACCGCCAAATCACAATCCAGGCAAAAGAAACCAAGGCCAGATTTACAATTTAAGCAAGGCACTTTTATGAGGAAATCAGATTTTACTCCATCTAAATCTCAAAGTGGCTGACAATCCAACCCATCGTAGAGCTTCTGGAGCACACACACTACCAAATAACAAACTGCCAGTAAAACTGGCTCCTATCTCAGCTTTGCAACATGCTTGTCAAATGTAATCAGCGTGCCCCCCTGGGCTGCAGAAACCTAACAAGAACAACAAAAAAACTTAGGGGGAGAAGAATTATCTGAAATGTAGACATTGTTGCATGTAATATTTCTCAAGACAAACAGAGTGTCTGTATGTGTTGACATGTGGATAAAGTTCAGCTGTTGTCACACAAGAAGAGTTTTGTGAGGGACAATATTGGTCATCTACTGTATATCCATGTAGGTCCTCTTAATCTAAACTTTACTATGCCACTTTGTGATTTCGCTTTGCTAAATATTATGTGTAGAAGATACAGAGGTGTATACTAAAATGTACCAACTAGTTCAACTAGTCAGTCCAAATACTACTTTTGGGCCAGAGTAAAGCAATTCTTCATTTTTAACCTTGTTCGTTGAGCTGTGTCCAGATGCAGTAAGAGTTCAGATAAAAATTAGCATAAAATATCAAGTTTCACTAGTTTTAGATCATGTGGAGCAAGAATCCAAGCTGGGGCCTAATTAGGGTGAGTTTGAATGTTCTTCTGCTCGCCCCAGGTACGTTGGCTTCCCTCCTGTCAAAAACTATACATCACAGGTCACATGTCCATTACCCTGCTTTATGCCATCTGACTGGAGGCGGGCTAGAGGCGGTCCTAGAGATAAACAGATCCCTGCAACTCTTCAACGAATTAGTGGATAACTCAATTGTAGGTAACTCTGTTTCAACTCAAGTTCACATTGTTTACATCCCACTTTAAGATGACTTCAGTCACGCTGGTGGTAGACTATGTCAAGCAAGTAGCTAAACCGCTCCTTGGGGCCTTCAGCAGGCTGTCTCACATACAGGAATTTGTAATCACTAGGAGGTTCTTGTTTAAGTCAGTTATCTCCTATTATCCATCCCTTGATGTTCCATGAGGCCCCCTCCCTCCTTTGCCTTTTTCTGGCTGAGAGGGTTACTCATCAATTCAACCTTGGGAGATCTTGACTCAACTTCATACCATGAGACTTACTTCAAGAGAAGCCTGCAGCCTTTTTTTACTTCCTTTTCATTTTTTTCATCTGTGTTTTTACTTCCATAGTCAAACAAATTAACATCAGGTAATTATACCAAACTCTACAGATCAACAATTACAAAAAAGTGGAAACAAACATTTTTATAACTTTATCAGCAGCTGAATAAATATTCTTCTTATTAGCTCTGACAATGTAACGATTCAGATTACCAGGGTAATGCACAGAAACTATTGGTTTATTTGACTTCAGCTCACTACATGTGAAAACATGGCTTCTATGTGACCCACTAATATCCTAAAGCTATTAGTCAGACTACATCCCAGGTTTGCACACACACTCTGAGCTTATGTCTACATGCAGCTGTATGCCTTGTGCTCTATTCGAAGAAAAGTTTATGTGGGTCTGGTTAGCAGGAGAAACAGACATTGAAAAAAATAGAGGGCCATTTGTCAATGTTCTTATTTAACATACTATTCTAAAATGTACAGAGTAAAATAAAAATATGCAAACGACAAAAGAGCATTGGCCGATATGAAGATTAAGGAATGGACAAAGAGGTTTCTTGTTAAACTTATAAATGTTAGCATGATTTTAGTACTAGGAATGTGAAGAGAAAAAGTACAGAAAAAAGCATGCAATATGTTTGTTAGCCACACAATCATCCATTTGCTTTGTCGAAGTAAATCTTTAATCCGTATAATGTCTTACAGCTGTTTTTTTTTTTTTTTTCCCCTTTTGTTTTGAGGTTTCAATGTATAAAGATTTACAAAAGCCACATGTAGAAAACCAACTAACAGTGTCAGAGATTCCCCAAACCCTGATGTCCCCACATTCCCTCAACTTTCTTCCTCACTAGCAACGGCACTTCTCTTTCATTTCTTATCAGCTTGTTATGTGGGCAGTTTCAGAAGCAAATGAGATATATTACAAACTCTGCACTGGCTCACCATTAAATATGCTGGTCAAAGTCCATATTTTCTAGAAAAAAAAGCATTTAATTTAGCAGCAGTCAAAGAAGTGTGAAAATTCATGCAAATTCATTGCCATGTGGATCAGTGTTGAGGAAACGCTCCTTAGTTAAAAAAAAACAAAAAAACATCTTGATTTCATGACAGCTTTGCATCACATTATGCCCACAAATAAAGCATAGAACTGATATGGTCTGATATAACAGCACATGTTGCTATTTCAAATTTAGAATAGAATGGCAATACAGGTTTTTCCTAAAGGCCTAACAGCTAAATTAGGCTTATGGCTTTCTCCTGTGGCCAGAGATGAGATGTCAGGTGTGATGGATAGGACATACTGTGACAAGTACTTTTATGTTGTTGTTGTTGGAGGGCTGCTTAAGGCTGCGTCTGACACTTTTCTGGAGCTGAATGGGAGAAGAAACTGAAACTGTATTTTTGGCCATTCTGTGTCCAACACTCTGT
The DNA here is from genome assembly GCA_903066825.1 of Alfaro cultratus. NCBI lineage: Eukaryota > Metazoa > Chordata > Actinopteri > Cyprinodontiformes > Poeciliidae > Alfaro > Alfaro cultratus. The sequence goes on from CAEFZX010016918.1 coordinate 4,053, forward strand.
CCCTGATGATTGAAAACTTTGACATCGGTTTCACCTAAAGTTCTGTCAGCTTAAAGGTAAACGTGTTCTGGAGAATGAAAATGCATGCGTCCAAGATCATGATTATTTTTTTCTATACAGGCATTCAATGATTCCAGAACCTCGGGGTAACTTGTTGATCTCATCATAACATATTAATCTGTACTGTGAGACATGGCAGTTTTAATGTTATAATTTTGGGAACCTCTGTCTTGTGCTTTGCTTTATTTAAGAATTCATAAAGTTTCCTGTTTCTTAATCTGTAGCATTTGAGTTTTTGTGAGTTCTTAGGCTTCTGTCTCTATTTGTTCTTGCTTCTGTTGATGTATGTGTTCCGAGATCAAAGCCTTTAAAAGACTGTAAAAAGACCCCAAGTTTGCTTTTGTCACACTGAATCCCATCAAAATAAGTTGAAGTCTGTGGATACAACCAAACAAATTATGACAGAGTTCTTGAGGCTTTAAGCTGGCGGTATTATGTAAAATTGACTTTTTTGAGCTTTACATTATGTCATAATGTTATTCCCTCATCAAAAACATACCTACAGAGTTGCTTTGATTCTTTCATATGTTTGAGAAATCCTTTAATCTACCATGGCAACCATTCAGCTGTGCAAAATGCCTGGGAGGAAATAGCGCCGCCTTCAAGGAGCAGCCCTCTCCTCACAGTTTCCCCTCTTAGCTCCTTCAGACTCGTCAGCAGCAATTAGCAAACACCCGGTGGAACTGCGCATCAGCTAAGCTCATCATATGAGTTACTTAGTGCAACGCTAGTAAAAACGTTGTTAAAAGTTTAACAGGGGACCAATGCAGTGATGACTTCCTGAAAGTGGAGTTTCAGAAAGACCAGGAGCTTTTAAAGAGACAGAGGCCTATTTTTAATCAATTAAACAGCAAAGTCAAATTTCTTTTAAGTCATAATTGATATACATAGCGTTTTTATTTTTATTTTATTGTCAGTGAAGGTAACATAGTTACTTGACTATGTTATAAAATGGAATTTTGTGGCTGGAAAACACTCAATACTGGCCATTTAATACTTTTGCATTTTTCTGGACATTTTAAAGTAATGAGATAGTTACTTGAAATTAAGCCACATTTATAAATGTACAAATTAAAAAGATATTAAGACAATAATGCAAAAGAGGGTAACTTTGATCCATTTGCTTATTTCTTCTAACGTTTTTCTTAAATCTGTCTTGTACATTGTCACATGAGTAAAATCACCCTGCAGCTTTTTTTAAAAGTCAATATATTGTACTCAGTCATTGTGCCCTGGGGAGGAGGTATCGCCACTCTGATAGAGATGCGGTTGGACAGGAGAGGATTTTCATGGTCACAGACCCTGTAAATGTCATTCTGCATCTTGCGAGGACCGAATGATAATTAGGGACCAAAAAACAGTATCAACCCAATGATAATGTTATCCACAGGCGATCCGCTGCAACAACTTTCAGATTTAAATCGAATTTCTCCAACTCCTAACCCCAAAGCAGTGTCAGAAGTGGAGATTAAACTATGAAACTCTGCGGCTCAAACCAACATGCCCTCTCACTATACGATCACAAGAATGTTCCAGTAATTGCAGTTTGTGGAAGTGGAGACAAGAAAGGCTGATGGTGGTGTAACTTTCCATGGAAAGCTCTTCAGGAGGAATAGTGTTTCAAAGCACGTTGAGGCTGGACAGCCTGATCCTGGTTAATGTTGGTCATAATTAAACAAAGCAGGAATCAAACTGAATAGGAATCTCAGTAAGGTAACCCAGGAAATAGCTGGCTTGGGAAGAATTTGGAAATGTTGAGGGTTGATCATGTTTCTGTTTGTGGAGATGTCTTATTAGCAATGGGAAAAAGTCTAAGCTAATATTTCTAGATGATTTATTGCCCTTCTCCAGTCTGTTTGGCACGATAAAGTGGTTGGTGTTTTTTGTGCTTTACAAGTTGAGACTTGAGACTGTCCAGAGTATATTCTGATTCTCTATCAAAACAGATACTGTATGCTTTGAGATCACTGGTTCCATTAGACATCATGAGAATTTTTAAGTATGTACACTGCAGGACACTGTGCTGAAAAAACTATGCAAATAGGATTTATTAAGGATTTGTTCCATTTCATACATGTATTCATCTGGTACTGTCCTCACTGAGTATTTGTGTGTTGTTATGTACCGCTCTACTTTGCTTTGCATCAAACCATAGTGATAATAATCAGCGGTGCTATTGATTACAGTTAAAGATAGAACCACTTTTCTAGCTCATATTTTTGAAGGAAAAACAGAGAAGCACACACAGACTTTGGCAAACTTTATCCAAACAGCAGGGCTTCCCACCAAGCCTCTACTAGCATTGTGGGTGTCTGTGGCCTGGTGCCCTCAGGGCACAGGCCTATCACTCTCCCTGCAGGGCCTGGCTGGCCCTCAGAGACCCAAGGGTAGGTGTTCCTATAAGCCATTTTCAGCCATCTCCTCTTCTCTGTATTGTTGATGAGCACCCTGCCCCGAGGATCTCTCTGACAGCTCCAGCACAACCCGTAATTTCTACTAGAGTCCACTGGTAAAGAAGATTAATTCCAATGAAACTGCCAAACCTTCCTTTCCCACTTGATATTTATATAGACTGCTCAGCCTTATGCATGCTTAGTACAGAAAAATTTAATTTTAATATAGAGCACCCTGAAAACATGCTCCTTCAATAATTTCATATTTTCAAACACAAACTCCAGTGTATTTTGGGGGGGATTTTATCAATAGACTAGAACAACAAACTGCAGACCTGTGTAGTGGAAGGGAAATGATTCTGGATTTTATTTTATTTTTTAAGTAAATAAAGTAAAAAAAAAAAAACAAATATGTGCCTTGCATTTGTGTTCAATCCTCTCCACCCCAATACTCTTAAATGAAATCATGTGCCACTTATTGCATCCATTTACATCAACTCAATTTAAATAGTGTTGTGGAAAAAAATACTATTTCCAAGCACTGTTCAGGTAGAATCACTCAATCAGGTTTATTCATGTATTGTACAATACAGAGAGCTCGTAGGACAATCAGTAATGAAGCAAGTCTGGATGCAAAGGTCTGCCAGGCAGAGACTACACATGAGTTTTATACCAAGGATAAAGAACTAAAAACAAGGGGTGAGACAGTCTGGTTCTGATGCAGCTGTAGAAAATAACTTCCAACCTTCTACATGTAACCCAAATAGTTCTTTTGGTGAGAGTTCACAAGCATTTCATATAACATGACTAGTAGATGTAACCTTATTGTAATTTTTCCATCACAATAGTAAGTTGAGTTGTACAGAAAAATACAACTCAAGTTCAGTTACTACGTAAATAATCTGCTTAAATAGTAAGTTATTTTAGTTTAAAGCAGTTGTGACTGGACTAAAGGGGCAGCTGGGCCACCTTCCCAAATGTGGGGTGGAAACAGAAAACCCTAAAAATTATCTCCATCCATGGTCTAACAAATTCTGTTAATAATTTTTATTAAAAGGGTGTGATTAGATTAAGTTTGCATTATTTAGACAACATTTTCACCAATTGAATTTCCCTTCAAGCCATGCTTCATGATCCAAGAGAGATCATCTGTTCCCTGTCTTTAACCACTGCTTTTGCCTTGTCCTTACTGGTGTGTGAGTAAGGTTTTTTTGGTCTCCTATAATTGATCCTCCTTCAAGTGAATTATATTCTGGATTTTTCCTTTGCCTGAGACCATCCTGTGCATGACTTTGGACTGTTTATAGACGACAAATTATTGGATTGTGGATGCACTAACCTCTGTTTTCAGATGTCCTTCCTTGCCATCAGCAGATTTTGGCAGGCGTGGTGTAGGCTTCTGAAATCCTGTTTTAAACTTATCAAATTATCAGTTTTATTTGAAAAATCTGTTTAGTGGAAGACAACATCAAATACAAAGGTATTTATTTCTCTTGTATGAGAATAAATAAATTGGCAGTGAGATTTAGAAAATTGTGCAGGTAATGCAATCAAATGTCTGCTGGAAGTTTCATTTGTCACAAGAGTTGCTCATTTTTTCACTTGGGCACCTGCCCTCCACTTTGTCTGTGCATGCCACTGCCAAGTGGTATTGCTGTTTACTGTTTCAACCTTTCTTAGGATTCTAAGACTTATTTTTGTTTTAATGAGATATAAATCTCATTATAACAAGTTTTGTTAACCTCATTAAAACAAGATACTGCTCCTGAATTTATTTCCAAGCTCTGGCAGTTAAATGCTTCTGAACAAAGGTGGCAAACTCTAGAAAGTAATTTCTTAAGTCATGCAAAAAAAATAATATAAGTCTCAGATTGTAATATGACAAAATGGGTAAAAGATTGAGAAGTACGGAAACTTCAGCTTTTCCATTTTCCCCAATTAGCCTGTTTTTCCTGGAAGTGATGGGTGTAAAAAGTCACTGTGGGACAAGGATGGAAACGTTGATTTGCAGCCTACCATTTTTCTTATTTTTTTTCACAAGGAATTCTAGGGTTTTGGCCAAACCCTTAGTATTATAACTTGAGCATATCCAGAAACCTTTAAGAAAAGAAGAATGTTGTACTTTGATCTACACAGCAAATGGCAAACAAAAACAACCAAAAATTCAACAGATTATGTTTTCTTTTATAAAGAATATCTTGCCAATGCATTGTACTGTTCTTCTGTAAAAGAAAGTTAAACTCTATTATAAATAAGAGTAACCTTGGGAGCAACTAACTGGCAGGGATACTGTAAACATTACCTTTAAAAAGTCATAAATCAATGAGGGTAGACTGTTCATTTTAAATAAATACAGGATTTAGGAAAAAAGGTGGGAGTTTGGGTTGAGTCTGAGGCAAGAGGAGTCAAACTTTAGGCAGAGCATATGGAGGTAAATTGTAACTAAAGTGATAAAATAAACAGTAACTGATGTTTATTGTTTAAATTTGTTCAACACAGAACAATGAATAAAACACAAGACACAACAAGACCTCTATTAAAAGAGGCCTTTTGAATAACTCAACACTAACACTATTTATGTCCTTTGCTGTGTTCTTTAGTGGTTTCTTCATATTGTTTACATTCTCCTTTCATTTGTAAGAGGTAAACCTTTGTGTCTTCTTATAGAGGTGGAGAGTATTGTGTGATTTGGAAGAGGATGCAACAGCTGAAAAGCTTTGTTACTTCAGCAATAAAGTTAAGTTTCTAATGGACCATAAATGTAGCATTATACCTAATAATGCAATTAGTGGCTATTCATAATTTGTAACAATTTCAACATTAGTAATCAAGTTCATTTAAGCTTTCCTTCAGTTAACATGGTGTTTTCCAGTTGTGAAACTAATATCCACCACACTTCACACATCCCTGCTATTTTTTAAAAAAAACATACAGTACTTTTGGTTTGAAGTGCTACCAACAGTAACATCCTTCCTACAACAACGTCCTGATTTTTTTTCCTAAGTCATCTTTTGGCAAAAAAGGGTTAAAGGAGGTAAAAGTGAAATGAAAGAAAAGAAGAAAATTTTTAACATATATTTATGAATTGTGAAATACATGAGCCTTAAAGGGAGAAAATGAAAAACATAGTAAGGACAGCACATGAATAGAGTCTTAAAGGAATATGGAGAACCGAAGAAAATGTGGAAGACTTTTGTACACTAAATAAAGCATTATTTATTTATCTTCATGATACAAAATTAAAATTAATGTGAGTTAATGTTGCTACACACATGAATAGTAAGTGACGGTATGCACCTTGAAGTTGTTTGAAAAGAAGTCAAATACACACTTAATGTGCACACTTATTTTAGGATAAATGTTATATGATTGTGTAAATAAATTAATTCTAAACCAAAACCAATTATTTCACAATATACAATTCTCTATTGTAGCAGTGTGATGAAGACATTACCGAATTTCTGTGGCTGTAATTGCAGCCATTACATACACACACTTTACAGTAAAGAAATACATAAAACAGAACATGAAACGTCAGGTAAGGAAGTTAAAACTGTCAAAACAAAATTAAAGTACAACACTGTCTAACTAAGCATATGTAAAAAGAAATGTTTTTTTGTTGAAATGTTTTTTTTTTAATAGAAAATATAAATGTTTTTCTATTAAACATTTATCCCGATCCAGACTGTGGATTGGGAGTTCCACAGTCTGGGTTCTACTGGTACAAATTAGTGTCCACTTCATAAAGTTAGATGGCTGAAGCTTTCTTTCTTTTTCTCTTAATGTTTTAGTTGCTCTTTCTCCAAGCTTGTGCACTGCATTCTATCAAAAATATAATCTAAGAGGAAAGATTGATTCTGGGCATTAAGTTAATGGTTGCAGTCTGCAGGCCACTGTAGCCAAGCTCAGCTAATGCCTGTCTTTCTGCTTCCTGCTGCTGCTTATGGGCAGAGAGCCTGGAGACTGGGGCTGTCAGGCCCTTCCTGAGACGCCAGGATCTCTTCCTTTTTGTTGCCCACCCACAATTTCTCTGGCTCCTGCTATCCTCTCCACCATGTCCCGTGATGCTGCCCCAGCATCCCCAGCCAGCAGGCCAGCACGGCTCCTTCAACCAATGTTTTGACAACTGCTTTAGACATAATGTCACGGGGAACCTGCAGCCTGCCAAAAATGCTAACTAACCATAACACTAATTAGTCAGTTGGAGAATGGGCTTGGAATTGTAACCTTAACAGGGTGCAGTACTGGTGGCAGCCATTGTGGGAAGACTTGGCTCTGATCCTGATTGACAGAGGGAAAAGAGACCATGGACAAAGAGAGAGGAGGAAAGACGTATGGCTGGCCAAAGAGGATTCTTAAGGAATTCATTTCCCCAGTTCTCAGACAGCCAGTTGGACAGCAAGGCTTTGACAATGTGGGTTGGGTTTCTTAGAATCTGTCCCCAGTGTGCTCCCGTCTCGCTTATCTCAGGGGCCATCAATGTCAGCATAGCAACCTTTCTTAAAAGTATTTAATGGTTTCATCACCCATGTTTTGGAAAGATTATTATAAGAAAAACAAAGTTCTTTCTCAGGTTACTTAGAGGTTCCTTTTTATAATCCAACCGGATCTTCTTGAGCCAAAACGTTAGACCTGTCAAAGAAGATAGATACTGTAGCAAAACATTTTAATCTCAAGCAACATCTCGATTAATAACCATTTATCCATACCAGCTGGATGGCTTTTAGTACTCCAGTTGGAAATTATACAAAGTAAAATAGCAAGAAATTAAAGGGTATATTTTATATCTTAAATCCAAAAAACCAAAGAATTTTCAAAGTATGAACTATTAAAAGAAAACATTTTTTTTTTTTGGTTTTTGATGAAGCTCAAGCTTCATGCTAAAATAGGCTTATAGTTTCAACTATAAAAGGAGGGCACTACTTTATGTGGATGAAGTAGTGCACCATCTGCATTGTACCTTCTAAAAAAATTTCAGGAAAATCACAGAAGGGATGGGTTTTTTTGGAGGGGGGGGTTGTAATTTTTAAGGAAGGTTTATTTCCTTAAAACCAAAGACCAAAGGATGTATTACAATTTACTGGCAACACAGAAAAAATGCTACAAAGGTTAATTCTGGAAATAAATTTTTTTCCTGACCCACCATAAACTCTCTTCATAGACACATGAACAAAATACAGTTAATTAACAATATGGTTTTACATCATCTTAAAACCATATTGGTATCTCTTCCTGGTACATAATAGTCTAAACAACTCTTAGACAATTTAAAGATTATTGTATAAATCAGTAGATGTGTGATGCCCTACAGAATAGCAAACATCTTTTTAGCAGTTTAATAATCTCACTGAACCTTACGCCTACATAACAAAGACAGAGATCATCTTCATCTCTAAGTCTTGTCTCCAAGATTTTTAAAAACTTGTTTGGGTCACCAAGAGAGTCTTGGTGCAAGGAGTTCTTCACAGGAAATATGCATCATTTGTTTCTATTGGCTCGCTGCAGCCATTGAAGGAAAACAGACAACAATGTTATTTATTAAATTTGTCACAAAATGGGTCAAAAGCTAAGCAAGCAAATATTTTGCATAAATATGTCCCATGAAAACAAAAAACATGTCAGTGGTCCCCATTAGCTTATCCAAAATTAATTACATCACATCAAGTATTTTCTAAATTTCAGAACTATTCATAGATGCAGGATCTGAGACAGATGAGACTGTGCATAGTTTTATGTGTTATATCCACCAAGAAATGAGGCACATCAGCTGTCAGTGCTGCCGTCTGCAGCTTACATGTCACCTTAGTTTCACTCCTGATTACATGAGACAGAGATAGTCTACAAAATCACAAGATCAGCGTTGCAGACCACAAGTTTTCCAGGGAATGTCCATTGGGAGAAACATGTGTCATACGTGTTGTACAATTTGAACTATTGTTTATTTGGTTTGTTTTTTTGTTTTTGTTTTTTGTTTTGCCATGTGAGGCTTTATTACAGATGGATTAAATTGATAATATTTGAATGATTCATCAGCTTACAAGCTTCTACAAAGTTTTTCTCAGGCTTCTGTCCTGTGTCATGCTTAGCAGTCAACACCTAAAATCCACCAGAGTGATGTAAGCTGCATAAGGTCTGATATGTCATAATTACACATTTACAAGTTTAACTGATCAATCAAGTACTGAGGTCACATCTTGAAGGACCAAAGAGTAGTATCACTTTCTTAGGGCTAAGAAACCAAATATTGCCATTTTTTTGTTCTTTTTTTTGTTTGTTTGTTTTGTAATTTGAACCACATGATGAGATACACAAAATGATTAAACTCTTGGCTGAGGGTCAACCCCTCAGCGCAAGATAATGGGAGTATTAATAACAAAGAAGAATAAAAAAATAATAATAAAAAAAACAAAAAATAGGAACCAAAAAGAGCCTCAAAGCTGAAAACAATTAAAGCATTAATGTGTCCAACCCATTGTCTGGTTTGAGTATGGACCAGTAAACAATTCTCTCAGAAGAACAAATGTATACTTTCATCTGTGTATAAAACACAAGGGGAAAGGAAAAATATAAAAAAAATTGCTTTGTTGTCCGAGCTGGCACAAAATGTTCAGTTTCACTACACACAGTTATCGTGAACTTGACAATTACATCATCCTGCTCACATTTATTGTTTCACTCACCAAAGATGCATTTTTGATTCATCTGCAAATTGGATCCAGAATGCAGCTAATCACTCCCTGGGAAAGAGTTGGTCTAAATAATAAACTCCCCTCCGTGGCCTCAAAACATTCTTATAGTTATTATTGTGCAAGAAGGAAAGACTGAAATACTTTGTTGGATCTGAATGGTTATTTCACCAGAAACTGCAAATGTACTATAAAAATGGAAGTAAATAGTCTATTTCTTTTCCCAGACATTCGGGTCGGAATGACTTCGGGTCAGAAAGTCCCTTAGACATCTTAGATGTCCCCATAGCTCAGGGACATCTTCGCTATGCTACCAAGATTGTGACAAGGCAGCAAAGCATTGTATAATTGCAGAACTGACAACACTTTAATTATAGCAGCTCAAATTTTATGATCAGCTACTAATACTTTGCAGAAAATGGGGAAATACGCAGTAAGAAGCGGAAAGATGAGGTGGAAAAAGAACCAAGCAAATTGTCTAAAAACATCCAAACTCCTAAGTCACTTTTAGACCCCACTATCCACTATACCATCCAAGTAAGAAGACTCAGGTGGGTTCCACATTTTAGAAAGGAAAGTAATGCATTTTGACCAGTTTTGGTGTTATCCTTTTTACTGATCAGATTAAACTAGAGCTTTTTGGATAGTCAGGTCAGCTCTGTTTACAAAAGAAAAAAATGAAGCTGTCATAGAAAAGAACACCACACCTACAGTGAAACATGAAGGGGGATTTTGCCTTGTGTTGGGTCTGCCTTGCTTACCTGGCATGGAGAACCTTAAATTTCAGCAGAGCACAATGGAGTCTTATTGACTGCCAAGTCTTCATGAAGCCAAACATCCTGTCCGGTGTCAGAAACCTCAACTTCAGCACCAGCTCAGCTCATGGGTCCAACAGCAGCATAGCAACCCAAAACACACAGCTTAGTCAGGGGGGGAACATTGGTCAATTTAATTATATTAAAAATTTGTGGTAACGTCTGACATTTGCATTGTGGAAGTGCCAGACCTTCAAGCATTAAAAAGCTTGAAGGTCTGGCAGTTGATAGATGCACAAATCTCATTGTAAAGTATTGTGTGACCACAATGGGTTAAAGAACTAATGACCCAACAAGATTTAGAAAAATTCATATACATGTTTAATTTTAGTCAAGTTGATTACTGGAACAATGTCTTCACATGTCTGCCTAAAAAGAAAAATCAGACAGCTCTAGTTGATCCAGAACGCTGCTGCTCCTGTTCTCACTGAAACCAGGATGATGTAGAACATCACTCCAGTTCTAAAGTCCTTACACTGGCTTCCTGTTGCTCAGTACTTGTGTTGTTTCCGAGATGTGCAGTTAGGTCTTGTGGTTCTGCTCTGTATCGCAAGAATCAGAAGCAAATATGGAGAAGCGGCATTCAGCTTCTATGCACCACAAATCTGGAACAAACTTCCAGAAAACTGTGAAATAGCTGAAACACAGAGTTCCATTAAATCAAGGCTAATAACTCACTTGTTTAGATGTGTTTTTGGCCCATAATCACTGGAACACTGACCAACATATTTAATGTGTAATGATGATTTTGTTCATAGCACTCAACAAAATGTAGTTGTTGTCACTGGTTTTTCAATTGATGACTATATGATGTTTTTTATGACTTTTTACTTTTTACTTTTTATGTAAAGCACTTTAAACTGCCTTGTTGCTGAAATGCGCTATACCAATAAACTCGATTAATAGTGAATGCTGCAAATTGTTGTGCCTTGAAATATTACATTACTGGTAATTTGACTTGTCTATAGTCAAATGGCAAGTCAGATTTGTTTTAAATCTGGAATAAACTATATGGGATGAAGCTAAATACTTATTTTTTGCTTGTTTCAACTAATTTTAGGTGTACCTTTTGTTTATTTGTTGCTGTTAATTGTGGAAAACTACTAACAAATTTTACAAAATCACATACATTGGTTAACAGATGCACACTGTTCACATGAGTGACTAAGCCCAGATTTAATGGTCCCTGAGAAGAAATTTTATATATACTGCAAACAAGTAAAGACCCACACAAGCAGCTCCATGTAACATAGGCTTAATGTCTTTTGGCCTGCTTCTGATCCAGGAGGCCAACAGATGCCTCTCTGTGGGTGTTTTTCTGTAAATACAATTTATATAGCTTCTAATTTATGAGGCTACTGCAAGCAGCCAAAAAAAAAAAAAGACCCTTGACTTCTATTCCCACAGTTTTACTCCCCTCCATCAGCAGTTCATTGTACAGTCCTGTTCATAAATGGTGTACAAGCAGAAAACCTATGTACAAGTCTGTGGAAAGGACAAAAAACATTTTGAATGGTTTTGACAAACTGTTCTCTAGAGAAGCAGGATTATTTACATACCACCCTATAAACTGAGCCAGAACGTTCTGCTGATATTAGGGCCAGATAGTTTTTTAAAGCATTAGACAACATTTCTCTGGCAAAATGAACTGCATCCCTCATTGGATAGAGTTAATAAAGGTGACACAGACTGTAGTAAACATGAACAGCCTGGCACCAGATACTGTGAAAAAGTGGCATCCAACACCTTCCAGCTTACTGTCAGGTTGCATTAATGAAGATGAAGAACTCACAAAAACTAGGTTTAACCAAAGTGGAAGTGCTGCTCACATTTGTCACAGTCACTCCCACAGAAATGACAACTATAAAGTCTTGCTATTAGATTGAAATCTTGTTGGAAATACAAGGTTGTTGTCTACAGTTGAATGGCAAGCCAGATTTGTTTTAAATCTGGAATAAACTATACGGGATGCATCTAAATACTTAGATGCAACAAAATTATGGTGACAGTGTTTTGTAAAAATAATTAATAAAAAATAAAAAAACTTCAAGATATTTATCATCTCAAGCAAGAAGAACGTACTATCCAAATTATTAGGCTGACCAGTTCACTTGCTGAACTTAGGCAGATGTAGTAAAAATGACCTGAGTGGAGATTTACTGACTTTTAATCTGGCATGATTATAAATGCCTGGCAGGCTGCTGTGAGTATTTCAGAACCTGCTGTCCACTGGGATCTTCAGGCACAACCCTCTTTCAGTTTTACAGGTTGCAGTCCAACAAAGAAAAAAAGAAACAAATTCAGTGGGTCAGAGGACTGACTGAGTTTAGTATATTCCAACGGCCTCCATAGTAACCAGACTTCTGTTCAAGATGTGCAGATGACAATATGCAACATCTGCATGATGGGGGAAATATTAATACAGATGAAAATCTGTGAGGAATGTCATTATAAGATCCTATTGAATCAATTCCACGAAAAATTAAAAGTTGTTCTGAAGATAACAGTAGGTTCAACCCAGTGCTAGCACGGTTTGCATAATAAGCAGACTAGCGATTGTATGTCAGACTAATAAATGAGACAATTTGGATACTTGGCTCTATCATCTTAACATTACTACAAGTCTTTCTTTAAGAAGCAACATTCGCAGTAGAGAACTCAGATCTTTGACAAGTGTCCAAAACTTCCACGCTATAACTTGATTGATCTAAATTTAATAAAAGATAAGAAACATTCAAATCATGTTTGAGCTAATGTGCATTTATTGTTACTTGTTTAAAATGGCATTTCTCCAGTCGCTGAAAGAATATGAGTATTTCATTTTGCTTTACGTCATTGATCTGCCTCCATGTGTTTTTTATTTATTAAAGTGAATACTTTCAAACTTCCGATGTGATCTTAAATCTTGTTTTGAAATATTCTTCTTTTGTAGTTCAGAAAGTTCTGCGGAGCAAAAGACTGATTGATCTGGGCTCCATTTTCCAGGAGAGCCTCCTGGGTTTGCTGTGTTCTCTGATGCTGGCTGGATTTAAAAGCGAAGGAGGCCAACACCAGCTCTCAGAGGGATTTTGCGTCTCGTAGATGGGTGTGAGGAATCCTCCGGGGCTACACTGACCTTTTCGCTCCTTCCAAGTGATTCACAGTGTGGCTGTCGACACCTCCTACTCATTTCTATTTCTCCTGATCTTTAGTCATCTTTCTCCCATTGGTGGGAAGTTCAGTCCACATCCTTCTCCACAGCAGTTTTATTTTCAAATTATCCATCTATAAAAATGTGTGTGCACACACCCAAATCACAAAAATCACATCAAGAGTGCCTTCACAAACATGTGCTCTGAAGAGCACTTTTTTGATCCACAAATTAAAACAGAAAATAATCTAAATATTATGTTCCCCATTATAAATGAGAAACAAACTAATGAACCACACTAGAAAATGACAGTCTTAATTCTGTTTTCTTAATCTTGCCAGCAGCTGGGAAGCAAAAATCAACCCCAAGTCACCTCAATTTCTTCCCTCAAAGCATGAGAAGATTTTGCAGACTTACTGAAAATTACTGGTTGAATTAAAAGCCCATTTAATCTGAAAACATAGAGACCGTGAAAGAGGCAAAATATTAGCACAAAAGCTGTCTTTAGGCTTATAGCTACTCCTACAACCAGCACAAGCTTACATTGCTTTATTGTCTCAGTAAAATAGCTTTTTTTCATGCCTCAGCATTTCTATTAATTTCTCTTCTTGTCTTTTGATAGATTGTTTTCGTCAAACAGAGAGGAGATAAACACACATCATTGCATTTTTATTCCCCGAAACTTTTTTGGACTTCTGATTACTTTTATTTTCATTTATTTGTTTTTCAGATTCTAGGCGCTCATCCAAACTAATAAATCTGTTTGTTTAATTACTCACCCTGTATACATACATGCTAACTCATCTTCACCCACAGTGAGGCATATTTCTACTGAGTCACACTACTCATGCTGACCCACACAAACCTACCTTAGATGCTGGATGGACACACACACACATATATACATTGTGTAGAGCAGGATTAACTGTTCACGACTTGCAGTCTTTTGTTGTTACAAAGTCAAGTTGAAACTTTACTTGCTGAAATAATATGGTTAAAATTGTTGATGCATTGACCAGACTTTGCCAATTTAAACTGTTTTTAAAGTTATATAGTGCAAAAATGTGCAATACACTTTAATGTACATTTCTTCAGATTTTATTACTACATGATCATCCCAAGTTTTCTTTCACTAAACACCCTCTCTGACCCACGCACACACATACGTTGAGAAATACCACTAACCCTCACGACATAAACCAGATGCACTGCAACAATGTGTTTCATAAGAAACCGGAATGGCTGGAGGTGGATGAAAATCAAAACCTCTTTTTTTATCTGCAGGGAGCACAGCAGCTGTTACAACAAGGCATGTAATGAACTCAAGTGACTGAAATGAATAAGAACAACAAGCAGCAGCAAAATTCTACAATTTTCTCATTAAGGCTACTGTACCGTTAGCCCTGAGGCCTTCATTCCCAAATTTGCATGATGAAAAATTCCCAGTTCATTTTAGTTTTTTGTGGTTGTCCTTCATCTCTTATCTTCTTTTTCTTTACTTTAATCAGCTAAAAACCGTGATCTAATAAGAAGTCTGATTTGAAGGAAACCGCTAAAGCTACAAGAATAGATCCTTTATTTAAACTCATTAGCAGACATTGAAAAGGTTTGTAAGACAAAATTATTTGAAAAATCATTCATACTCTTTAAACTTCTTTGCATTTCGTAATGGTATAACCGCAAACTTTGTCGTATTTAACTTGAACTTTGCATGATAGGCCAATAGCAAATGGTTCAGAATTATAAAGTTTAACGAATGTAACTGATTTAATTTAAGTACTTATGGTTTAAATATAGAAATCTGACATATGTGGCACAAATTAGCTTTCAACAACTTTTACTCTTCTACTTCTAAATAAATCCAGTGCTCCAGTGTGTAAATTGCTCCTAATGTACACATAGTTGCTCTGTGAAGACCTTGGAAGTTTGCTCAAGAACATTAGTGGACAAACAGCATCATTAAGACCAGGAAACACAGCAGACAGGTCAGTGATAAAGTTGTGAAAACCTTTAATGAAGAGTTAGGTTATTAAGAAATACCCCAAGCTTCAAATACCACAGAGTCCTTCCCTGTTCATTATCCATACATGGTAAAAGTGTAGCATAACTGTTGACTTACATGGATCATGGTCAGCTTCATAATCTGAAAGTTACAAGTGGAAGAATCTTCAAACAGGACAACTCTTAATCATGTGCTACACAAATCTGGCACTCATGGAAACATAGCCAGAAGAAATACGTTGTTGAAACAAAGTCACACAGTCGTTTGATTGTTTCCTTAAAGCCATGCAGGTGTGACATGAGTGGTGTCTGAGACCTGAGTTGTAAAATACTATGACCAACTCCACGTGGGGTAATAGCCCTGGAACTGTTCAGTTTCAAAATTTACTAAAAGGCCGCACCATGTCAGGACAATGAAGAGAGGTGGATTATTAATTTTTAAAAATAATTATTTCCACAAGTTAAAAATAGGCCGAAAAAGCACAACAAAAAGCAAACAAATAATCAACAAAATAGCAAAACAAAACATGCAAGCAAATGACAACTTAAACCTGCATGCAAAGGGAAAAACATCAAACAGCAAGTAAATATGTAACAAAATAACAAAAAGATAAAGGACTCACCATGAGCGGGGTGAGCTCTTGCCTAAATAAAATTAAGTTATTAATTGGATAGTTATCACATAAAATCCATACACTGAGGTAAGAACAAGGTATGTTAAAACATTCATAGAGAATTAATACTTTTGCAAGGAACTTAAAAGTCAGGCTGCACATTTTAAAAAAGGAAACCAACAAATGTATAACTGAGTGTGTTTTAATGTTTAGTGGGTGGCATAATGTTTTTAGTGGTTTGCATTTCTGCCTCTAAGCAAAAGGGTTGTATTTATTTTATTTATTTGCTTAATGGTTTCTCTTTTTCAGAATAAGTTGGGGGGGGAAGAGCTTTCTAAAGATATTTCCTTATATTTCAGTTTGAGAACAAATGCAGGAAGAGTAAAATACCTTCCTCCAACAAAGTCATTCTAAAACTGCATGAGAAAAGATGGTTAATGACCCACAATTCTGGAGGGTACAGGGTGATGCACATGTTTCACTCCATTACTTGCTTCTGGTTCCTCCTGATATGGCCTTTCTGCAGCAGATGTCTTTTTTTCTGCCTTTTCACATTTTACTGCAATTTGAATGTGTTTTGTTTAGGATCACTGCCCTTGGCACTTAGGTTTGAAGTTGAGCTGTGCTGTTCATGATGTCAGCATTAGGTACAGAAAAAATTAACAGTGCTTGAAGGGAAATGAATATAGCCTCTTGCGAGATGTACTGTCTTTTGCACACTTTCACTCTCTCTTTAACATCTTTAAATATTCCTAATAGAAGAAAAGAGACTACAAATAGAAAAAAAGCAAAAGTCTTAGACGTATGGTTTTGATTTACATTTGGCCCTTTTTACTCTGATAACCTTAATTGAAATCCAGTTCAGTGTGAGTGTGGACTCTTCTTACTCATAAGTAACAGTAAGCAGACATCTAGGATGTCTGTCCATCCTAGCAGGTTTAGGGGAGCTGGTGCCTTTCTCCTGCAGCCACTGGACAAGAAGCAGCATACATCCTGGACAGGATGTGAATAATTTAATCTCAGACAAGTAGACCCAACACCGGAGCACCACAGATATGTGTGCTATGTTCACTTCTGTGCACCCTAAAATCACACATCTGTCACCACCTTGGTGAAGGTGGATACAAGAGAGAGCCAAAATGCAAACAGCAATGTAGCATAATGAAGATTTATTAACTTAAAAACATGACATGAGTGTTCACCAAACTACAGGCGTAAAACGCACAAGAATCCAGCACCAGACAAAGGCATGGTGCTGGATACTACAACATAACAGAACTGACTGAAGCATAGAAAAAATTAAATCAAGACTAGTAGAGAACCACGACAAGAGAGACTAGGATAATAATGTAATAAGACCAGTCATTAGAATAAGATAACAAAAACTTAATTAAAATAATAGAAATGGAAAACAACCTAAAGAGACTAAACATGACACCAAGAAACTGAATCCAAACCTGCAGACAAATAAGTAAAGACTATGAACAAACCTGTGGAAAAGAAAACCCCATGACAAAAATGCAGTTTGGCTGCCTTGCTTTTGTCAGCTTATCATCATCAGCGTGGGAATGTGTGTGTGAATGGGAATGATTGATTTCATGTAAAGTATCTTTGAGTGTCCTGAAAAGTGCTATATAAGTCTGATGGTGTTTAATCTCCCGACCACACTAGGGACAAAGGTGTACAGAAAATGGATGGATGGATGGATGGATGGATGGATGGATGGATGGATGGATGGATGGTATTTAATTTAATTTAATTTAATTTAATTGAATTTAATTTCGTTAAACCAAATATTTTGTTTCTCCTTGTCAGATTGCTGCATCATTAGGGCCCCAATAATACAGTTTTTTATTATTCTTCATTCTTGTTTTGAAAGACTTTAATATACATGTTAAGAGAACACAATGTTTTGCTTAGTTCTCAAATAATCAGAAAGGGGGAATCTAACAAGAGCACATAAGAACTTAACAATGTTAAAATATCTATAATGTGTCCCAGTAGTCAAAAATTCACAAGTCTACTATCTAGCTGTGGGGCATGTGGGGGTGTTTTAAATTACATTTGAGGGTCAGACACAATATCTGTATTTATATTCTGAGCTGAGCTGGAAATCTATGTGTGGGTGAATCAGGATCATAACACCATCAAGTCATAATATTTCTGAAGGTGAATCGCTGGAAAAAGTTGAGAAAATAACAACATTTATATACAGAAGACAGTTCATAAAAAGTAATGATTATATGAAGTATCATCCAGTAAAGGAAAAGTCCTATTTTTGTGCCTTCTAGGATTTTGAAAAAAGAGGTGCCACTCAATTCAAGAGTTAAAAGTTTAAATTGTGCTGTAGGTTGTCAATGTCAAAAAGTGGCTGCTGAATAGATTTGAAGTTGCCCTCTAACTCTACTAGTAAATAAAAAATGTTTGTAGTTGATTCAGACTAATAAATGTCAAAATAAGTCCCAGTTTGCATGAACTTATTCTGTCACTCTCAGTTTTCATTTTAATTGACTTTTAAATGGATGTTCAGCTTTAACCCTTAAATTTGAATGACATTACATACTGAACATTAAGCTGTACGTAAAAAGATGGGGTTTTTTCTCGTAAAGAATAATGCTGTTCATTTTTTACTTCAAATTAGGCAAGATTATTTAAATTGTACAGCATCATATACACATGTAATGGAAAGTGCAGGAAAAAAACTAAGTACGGTAAAACAAAGTGAAAATACATCAAAACATGAAATAAGTTATGAGAAGATTGCACGGAGAGAAATGTAAAATGTAAATTTACAGCAAAAGACATGATATAACTATCATGTTTGTTCATTTTTACAGAAACCAGCAATAACACCACAACTCTTTAATCGGAACCAAGAGGATCAAGAAGATGAAAGTGACTCAAGAATGAAGCCTTGAGGAACTCTAAAACTGAGAATTATTTGCACTGATTTATAGTATAAGTCAAATGCAAAATGTTTTCTGGCAAGCGGAAAGACGACTTAATCATGTTTCCATCCCATCTCTTTTTCTGCATTTCAATAACCTTTCTGTGAAAGAAACCCGATCATTGATTTTCATTAGTTTTTGTCGTATGTCAACTTTAACCTGCGTTTGTCCAAATTGAAAGACCTATTTAGTTAAAAAGGCTTTTGATGTCTGACTTTTAGTATTCTAATGTATACTTTATTTTAATGTGGTTGTATTTTTTAGCTTTTTATTTAACACTATTTCAGTTTTATTGCATTTTGTTTGTAATTTTACTTTTTTAAAGAACTTTGATCAATACGAGGGATTGTTGGAAGGTGTTTTATAAATAACATTTGATTGATTGATAGATTAACGTTTCTCTCATCATTTGACATACTTATTATTACACATATAAACATATAACTTATCTATGATCCCCCTCCTAAATCCCCTTTGATATTTAAAAAAATGTTACTGGTTTCTAAGAATGTTTAATGCATTGCCTTACATTTTATTCCGCCTTTTTTTTTTTTTACAATAACTTAGGGTATATTTTTTCATTTTAATGCCAAGTGTATTTTGTACCTGAACTGAAGCTGTTTTCACAATCCAGACTCCCAGTGGAATCAGACAGCAAGCCCCCTTTCCTCCCACAGACATACACACCCAAACACAAATTTTCTTTGAGCCTCACTCTGAGACTCATTCGCCCCACCAAATCCAGTCTGTCCAATCGATTAGCCATCCCTCCGCGTGTGCCTCTCTAATGTTGGAGCTGTGAGAGACCGCTGAGCTTCCCACCTGTTCCGTGGAGATAGGCCGTCCTGACGCTTGTTACAGCAAATTAACGTCCAAGATGTACAGCAAAAGCGACATGTGATAATGTGTGAAAGTCTTAATGAATTCATGCCAAGGGCTTTCTGTTGCTCCTTCATTAGTGAGGAGTTTTGTCCCTGTAAAAGAAGCAGTTCATGACAAAAAAAAAAAAAAAGCAGAGCAGCATTCATCTGAGAGGAACTGATAAGACACAGGAAACTGAGCTTACCAACTGAGACCACTGTGTTCTCCCTAGCGCTCCTCATTGTGAGACACATCCTTTTGTTCAGAAAGATTTCAGTGGTTGGGTGCCACTGTGATGATGCTTCTGGAAAGTGTATCTATATTAAAGGTGACTTTCTTGAAATATTTTATTTTCTTAAAAAAAACACACACAAATAAGAGAAATGATCCTAATTGTGCACTGAAGGAATAAGGAAATCTAACACCAACAAACAAAGCTAATCAATAACTGTCTCAATCCAATTCATAAGTAATTGACACATTTTTGTGTAATATCTGTTGCTGCTGACCTCATGACAGTTTACAAAATAACTACTTTTTTATTTCAAGAGTTGTTTTTCAATAAAAAATAACAGCACCAAGTACAAACTCCAGTTTCCCCACGTTGTAGCGGCATTTCTTTGTCTATAATTTTACAGAAAATGGTCAAATTTTATAAAACATGATGAGAGGGTGGAACATATAATAAAGGAAACCATGAGGAACTAGATCTGGCTTCTGGAAGTTGAGGGGTAAGTTGTTAACAGAGAGCCATCTCTTCAAGTGTAGCCTTCAATGACTTTAATGTATTTTTCTCCTTGTCAAATTCAGATATGTCTGGTTAATGACCTAAATGCTCAGCAATACAGTAACTAATATGGTAAATGCTGTATAGTTTATGTATGGAATAAGTAATATAGCAATAATACAATAAAAATAGGGATCTACTGGCCTCTAAATCCAGCCTCAAAGCATCCCAGGTGGACATGCTCTCAGTATTTACTGGAACTGAGTCAGAAACAAAGAATCTGAACTTCAACAGTTATTTTTCTTATTGCTGCTAAAAGAAGTTTTGGCAAAGATGTTCATATTTCACAAGAATGGCTCTCTGTTG
The DNA here is from genome assembly GCA_903066825.1 of Alfaro cultratus. Classification (NCBI taxonomy): domain Eukaryota; kingdom Metazoa; phylum Chordata; class Actinopteri; order Cyprinodontiformes; family Poeciliidae; genus Alfaro; species Alfaro cultratus. The sequence goes on from CAEFZX010016918.1 coordinate 24,654, forward strand.
GTTTGCAACAGAAGTTTTACACCGCTTGTCATTTTTGGTGTGAATTTGTCACAATAAAATGAACAACTTTCATCACTCCCAGTCGAACATATGCAAACTATTACAAATGAAAGTAGGTTACAGCTTATCATTGTTTAAATCGAAATCACTGTCATACACTCTATACATTTCATTAAACACACCACTGTTACATAATATAAAGCAAATAATGTCAATCTCTGTTTCCCTTTTCATGTGAAATTTAAGTTTCCTTGGCAGACATTAGGGTAAGCAAAGGAAGTCGACAAGACCCACCAGGAACACTGTTGTCTGAATTTGCAGGTGTTTTGTGGACAGCAGAGCAGCAGCAAGTCTCCACTTCCAGTAAAGACAAACAGTTTATATTATCAGTAGTCTATTAGCAACATGAATAGTGTTTCATTAATAATATGCTGCTTCCTGTGGTTGAGTGCGGATTCTGAGAGATTTTTTCGCACCAGTAATCTTTGCTTTGTCAAAAATGTCAAAAACATCTGACAAAATGACCCTGAGGACTTTAAAAAATCTGGAGCGACTGGGCTGAGCAATGGAGGTGAGTTTTGACTGGCAAGTGGACAGAACAAACCCACAGAAGTATTAGATAGACGAGAGGGAATGCGTTCCCTCCTGCAGCTTTCTGCTGTTTATCTTTGGGAACCTTCATAAAACCTTGAAATCTTGAAATGTTTTTAGACATACAGGCTCTTGCCAGAGTGTTCATACATTTTCATGTTTTGTTTCATTACAGCAACAAAGTTTATTTTTTCTCTGCAAAATGGCTCTAGCTCAATTGGACTGAATGGAGAAAATCTGCGAATTGTAGTTTGCTACACTTTATAACAAGGCAAGTCTTAAAATTTGCTCATTCAGGACTCAACTACTCACACTAGCTTTTAACTAGGGGTGTCAATAGGAACCACATTGTACTGCATGTACAGCTAAGTTTGTAGGAAACTTTAGGGGCGTAACTATTTTTACAAGTCGCTCTATAGAATATAATATGATATATATATATATATATATATATATATTTCATTTTAGTTATCCAATAGAATTAAAGAATGCAATTAATTGCAGCAAAACATTTCAATAGGAGAAATTAAGATTAATTAAAATAGCTTGCATTGATATTTAAAATCAATGTTTATCAAAGTTCTTACCATATTAGATTAAATATAATTTCAACAGATCATAGTTGAAAATTAAAACCTTCAAAAGAAGTTGAAGCTAGAAAAGAGCTGGAAGATAGTTTGTTCATTATTATTTAAAACAACAATCATGAAATGTCACTCAGTTGTTGCACTCTCTGCTGACATTAACTCTAAACAATTTTGAGTTTCATTGGTTACTTTTCAGCTATTGCCTTTATTCCTTATGTTTGACAATATTTTTTAAACTGACTTTAACCTCCTTACACTTTGGAAGGAGCTGCAAAAAACATTAACATTTCTGAAACCAAGGTGAAACATCATGGATTCTGACACTGGAAGCCGGGCATTTTTTAAAGCAATGCTGTCAAATGTTAAAAGCCAACAAACTGACTGTTGTGGGAAAGCAAATTAATTCATTTGCTGTGTGTTTAAAAAGGCACTGCTTTGACCTGGAGAGCATGGTTTGAAATGCCAGCAGGATTACCAACACTGATAAATTGGGTTGAATTATGGAGTCACATCAGTTTAGCTTCTGATGTAGCTAAGATGTGGAACATCAGTGAAAAGTTTTAGTCAAAGACAAAAGGAAGATGAAACAGGATGGGTCACTTGTATGCCTCTTTTGGGACTGACTGTGGTTGAATGCTGATGAACTGCACTGAAACAGACAGCAAACAAACATGAACCCCGGCAGACCTTTACTGACTCATACCGTGACTTTTTCTGCATGAGTGGAGATCCATATTGTGAGCTGCTGCAGAAGGGTAGAGGGCAGATGGTGCCTTTGAGGTTGGAGGTACACAAAAGGAGTGTGGGTCAGTCAGGCTCTGGCTTTTGTGGTACAAACATAATCTACTTCTTTTTTGACCTGCCTATAGAGTTGAAACTAGAGATTTACATTATGTACAAAGACACATAACATTTTATTCTCATTGTGCCTCATTCAGTCAGACTGAAGTTTATTTTTTAAGGTCATTAAAGATTACAACGATTATTTCATTAGGTAAACGCCAGAAAAATGTTTTTTAAAAATGATATATAACTTTCTTCAAAGTCAGGAGTTTACATACTACACATTTCACTGGTGTTTGGTAGAATTAAATCACCTTGTAGAATTGCTTGGGTCAAACATTTCGGGTTTCTTTCCACAGGCTTCTCATAATAGTTTCTTGGAGTTCTGGCCCGTCCCTCCTGACAGAACTGATGTAACTGTCTCAGGTTTGTTTTACGGCCTGTTAAAAGCACAGTTTTAGTTCTATCCTGAACTCTCCCAAATATTTTTGTTTTCCTTAAGCCACTTTGTAGTTTATTTTGGTGGTATTCTTAGGGTCATTGTTCATTTGGAAAATCCATTTGTGCCCAAGCTTTAATATTTTAGCTCATATCTTGAGACATTGATTCAGTCTTTTCACTTAATTTTATTTCCTTGTGATATAATCTATTTTGTGATCTGCATCAATCCTTCATGTAGGAAAGACATTCACATGCCATAATGCTCCCACCCTCACACATCACAGTTGGGTTAAATCTATGGTCATCATCACTAAACACATACCAAGTACATTTCTGCAGGAGAAAAGGTTTCCATCCCAGAATAAATTTGCAAACTGTAAGAAGATTTTCATATTTCTTTTGGGTTAAAGCTTCTTCTTCTCTTGAGTGGCCTTTTTTATAAGTGTCAGCCAACATCTATGAAAGGTTTTGTTTTAGTACTGGGACTGACATGCATATTTTGTACCAGTACATAATTATCTCTGGGGGACAGAACCAGTCTCCTTCCTGGATGATGGCTGAACATTCACATGGTTTTGACTTTTCTCCATGATTGTTTGAACAGATAAATATGACATCTTCAGACAAGAGCAGAGCAACTTTGAAGGTCCTTATTTCTACTTCTAATTATGATATCCTGACTGGTTTATATTGGAAAAACATGACATCTTAATGTGAAATTTCTCAAATTGTTTAAAGGTGCTGTAGTTGTAGAATATATGTATATCTGAAGAAAGTAATTATTGTTGATGTTGTCAATTAGAAATAAATGGGCAATCTTAATTGATGTAAAACATTCAAAGTTTAGTCTGATTTTAATATCACACAGTAAGGAAAAACATGTATGTTTTTTTGAATGGTGTATTTAAATGTCTAGTTTCAATGGTTTGTTGTATAGTTCTCCCATTTTAAAGATGTACTTAATGTCAACTTGCATAAATGACAAACCTTTGAGAGTTTGTGTAAGATCTCCAGCTTTTGATAAATGCTGAGTTTAAAATGAAAGTTTGAAAAGCTGATTTATTTCAGAGAAGCTTTCTGTTCAGCATATACAATGAGGAGGAGAATGGCTCCATCTAGAGTTTAAATGATTTATAATAACTCTTGTCTTCTGTCTATCTTTATCTGAATCTTTTGAAAGATGTTGAATAGCTCTGAAATTCATCTTAAAGTCACTATATTCTAGATATTTTTAGCAACATGCGTGTAGCTGTGTGGCTATTTCTGAGTTCAGCTGTCGCCATACAAATCTGCGTTTCTGTGCTTTGAAAGCAACCAAACATTGCTTTTCCTTTTTACAATACAAATGCTCTATTTCTTTTTTGTGCTTTTAGGTGTAGTTTTATTAGGTTTGATTTTACTGTACAGAAAATTCTTAGTGCATCATAATTTCAAGGCAAGATGTGTATGTCTGATTATAGTTCTTCGGCTTTTAACAGGAGTGCTTTTATTGACAATGCCCCATTGTTGTAGACAGGACAAGGCAAATCAGTTTCAACTCATCAAAATTCCAGATTGATGATACTGAGGAAGCAGCCAACACGTCTGGACAACACGACTTCCGTAACCTTTGTTGTAAGCTTGTAAAGAAGACTGAGTAGCTTCCTGCATAGACACACTGAACAGCAGCCCTGCTTGTCATTTGTTAAGGGGGGGGATGGTGGATGATGAAAACCTGAACTTATCCACATATTTAAATCAGAGTGCAGACTGAAATATGTGACAGTGCATCTTATTCAAAAAAAAGGCATGCTGTTAGAAATATAATGAAACTTTAATTTCAATCTTTCAACTCCAAACAGTCTTTGCTCTTCTGCCTACGTTAGCTGTCAGCTTGACTGCATTATTTATACGAAACAAAATATAGAATGTTTGTCAAAACTGCAAGCTAGTTTGTCGAAAACAATGAATATCTTCTTTCTTTCAAAACTGTTCTTTTTGATTTGAAAGCCGTTTATAGCTGAATTAGGTATCACAAAGATAACCATCTCATTTTCTTTTAACCTCCAATTAGCTTGGAATTCATCACAAGGTTCATTACTGAATGCTTGAAAGTGAAACTGATTTTATTCAACAGAATAATTATGTGTTTTTAAATAGTTTAAGCATGCAATATTTAGTCGACCGTTTATCTGAAATATGATGAAATGTTGTGGGTAAAAATCTCACCATTTATTTCTTCCTCTGTGATGCTGGAGAGACTCACATTTTAGCAGTGGCTGTTGTTTGGCTGGTCCTGCAGAAGCTTCTGTCTCGTTTATATGAGAAAGTTGTTTCCAACAAATAGATTCAGTACAAAGCTTCCATTCAAGAAAGAAACTGGACTCAGACCAATCAGTTGGACAGTTTTCTGAGTTGTGGTCGCTACAAATAGTTGTCATGCATTGTACGCTAGGCTGATTTCTCCATTTTGAGTGAAACTAAGTTGGGCTTTTCTGCAATTATTTTCCAAATATCATACATGCATTTAAGTTTTCAGTGAGTTTTCAGTGCAACATCCTCTTTACTTTAAAAACTTAGATTAAAAACTAAAGACCTGGCATAAATTCAATTTTACAAAACACTTTTCTTTTAGTTGCAGTCTGATGGAGTTTTTTATAGTCTATTTTCATGATGAAGCAATTGAATTAGGAAACCTTTACTCTATTTGTGGAAATTCTTACACTGTATTGAGACAACATTGAAAAGCATAATATATTGACCACAGAAACCTCAGCTGAACTGATTCCAGAAGCCTTCTAAACATCTTGCAAAATACCTAAGAAAGCAGGGGATCCATCAGTCTTCAAAGTGTGCCATATCAAAGGGTAGATTGAAAAATTGTGTTTTAGACTTATTTGCTTCTCTGGGCTTTATAATTTAAATAACACAAAAAAAATCTAAAATTAAAGAAGTGTCCGCTTCTCAGGATGAAACAGAAGAAAAATCTTCATTTATGTAGAGTACGTCATTCCATCAACTTAAACATCCCAACTTAAAATTTTCAGACTGCAGATTCTGCATTAGTATTTCCATTACTACTGTGTCAACCTTCAGATGTGGTTACACAAACAAAAGCAATCATACTATGGTTTTACACTTGGAATTACAAGCGTAAAACATGACTTCACTAAGTAATGTAATGTAATGTTTAGTGTGGGCCAAAAGGTGAGCCTGAGAGAGGCAGTGGTGTTTTCATCATAAAACACTCCTCTCCTCATTCTCATAGCAGATGTATGAAAGCTGAAACTTATTTCTTAATCCCCTCAAGCGCTTTCTATCCACAGCACTGGCAGCCGGCACCGCTGATTACTCTAACTGCAGCCACATTAATCTATAAATTCAACCATATGTAAGCCCAAGCAAAAATATTGGCTGTGAAGTTAACGAGTTTAACCTAATAACCTAAACTTTACCATCTGTGTCATTATAAACAGCTGAGTTGATTAGGACTTCAGCGCTGAGTAATACTGACAGGTCTGCATACCTACGCTGAAAGCTAAATACTGTAAAATTTGACACGCTGCAGATAGAGCTATTGCTTTTCCTTTCTACATGGTTGTCAGCAATCAGTGATGTTCCTTCCAAAAGAAGTCTGTGCTGCGACAGTCTGTAGTTCTCTTACCATTAGTTATACCCAACAGAAACTGAAGACAATGAAAAATATGTTTTCTCTTAGTGCTCATCACAATGACTAAATGACTAGCATTTAAACAAAGAACATGTGACTGTTCTGTCAATCTTTTGTAGTTCAATGCAATGTTAAGAAAATGTTTTCACCTTGCACTTTTTTAGGACTTAAAGACTGGAGTAATAATGAAACATTTTTGATTTGGAGATATGTTTCTAAAACAAACAAACAAACAAAAAAACAGATTGTTATTCTATTTTCATCTTGCTTGACTTGAGCTTTACCCCACTATTAGTACTGTGATACTTTAGTTTTGTCAAAAAGCAGTTTAGTTCAAAATTATTTGGAAAAGGTATTAATGCAGCTCAGTTCAATCCAGTTTTGGACACTTATCCATTATCTATACCTGCTTATCCTTGCAGAGTCACAAAGGGACAGGTGGACGTTGGACAGGCCGCTACTACATCACAGAACAACAAAGAGACACACAGGACTTTGCTTTCTGAAATAAAATTATTTAACTTTTTCACAATTTTCAATATTGCTATGCTGTACTTTCATTTATTCCCCATTTCAAGTTTTATTACAGTGGAGTTGTAAAAGCCACCACACGAGGGCACTATTACATCATATTTTATCCAGACTGCTGATCTGTCAAAAGCTCACTGGAGGTGTGGTATTATTCTACATTCTTAATCATTTCAGGGACAAAAAACAACTTCACCTCTAATCTATTCAAATGATAATTACATTGATCAGGAAAACATGTATCTTGTGTAAGAGCTACAAATATGTTGCTGAACAACAGAAAAAATAAAATAAAATCAGTCTGGTTATATTGCCAGATTAAGATGTGCTTTGCTATATAGACATTTGTACAGTCAGTCACATAAGGCATGTTTGGGAGTGAAATTAATAGTACAAAAAAATTAATCATTTACCAGAAACCAAAAGAGGTTCCATAAGAACAACATACATGCACAAGTCAGAATAGTTAAAGTTCACCTGATGACTCCATGTGATCATTTTATTCTGGATCCTGAACATGAAGCATCTCCTACATAATGCCAACTTTTAAGCACCTCATCTTTCACTTCCACCTGGTTTGGTTGAAATACAGTACACTGGAAAAATCTAAAAGCATGACCAACAAAGATGCATTAGCGACACTATGAAGACGGGAAAAAAAAGAACAACTTCAAGCTATTTATATTTATTTGTAAACCATTGGAAGCACCGACTTTAATTTGTGAAATTCTTGTAAGAATAAACATTACTAGAAAGAAAACATTATAAGAAAGCACAGAATTTATAGCAGCGATTCCAGCATTTGTTGCTTTTTTTAAAGAAATGTACAAAAGCAAATCACTTCTCCTCACATTCAACACATGTTTACTGCGTTATCAAACAGGGCAGCTTAAATATCCCCAAATGAATGTTTTAAATGTGGACCAATGTTTTATGGAAGAGAAATTATTTTCTTCTTAGTGAATTTTCTTTTACAAAATCATCTTGATATAAAATAACATATTTACTTGGAAATCAAATACATAAGTGCCTTACGATATAATAAATACAGATATTTTAGTGAATACTAAAATTAAAGGCATTGTTCACAAATGAGAGCCCGTTATTTAGAGCAAGTCTCACTGTACTGAAGTACTTAAAACCCAAAAGACTTGATTCCTTAGCACTCAGTTAATCCAGAAACAGGTGAAATATTCTCTGCTAATCATTTTTTAGGATAAGGTTTCAGGTGTATCTCAATAGTTAAAATATCATTCAAAATTAAATTGAGTAATTCTATTTCAAAAGTGAAACTCAAATTCAAAGCACATGTACTGATTTGTTTCATCAATCTATAATAATGTGATCTGCACAGCCAAAAGAAAGACTGTAGTGTGAAGTTTCCACAGTAAGTGATGCTTTGGGGAGCCATGCCAACTGCTGAAGCTGACCTACTGCTTATCATCAAGTCCAAAGTGAGCACAGACACATCTACCAGGAAATACAGTATCAGAGCACTTTATGCTTCCGTCAAACCTTTACAGAGATGTTGAGTATATTTTCCAGTAGAAGGCACCAAAACCTACTTTATAAACCAATGGTATCACTGTGCTTGAAGGCAACAAGCCTAATCTAAACACCACAAAAGGATCTTTAGGGTATGATCAAGAAGATAAAGTAGACCAGAACCAGGAATGCAGACATTGCATGATTATTCCAGCAATCTGGGCTTTCTTAGCACCTGAGCAAAACTGATCACTTCTATGCCATGATCCAGTAATTCACTCCAGAGAGGCCCAGACCAAGAGAATAAACTGTACACTATGTGAAAATATATCTAAAACTAAAACTATTTTGTTTTTACATAATATTCTACTTTATTTTGGCTTTTAATTGTCATAATCATTTGAATTAACACTGTGAATAAATTATTATTCACCAATATTAATAGTTATAATTTACTGCAGTATTTTTTTCATTCATTAACTAAAGTTAATCTTTTTCTATTCAAACACTGAGCTGAGCAGCATGGTCAAACCAAACCTTCTCCACATGCTCTTTTCCCAATTCCCAGATGTTCTGGAAGATCTTAACTCCCTTTCTGGAAGTCGTCATGAGGTACTCTTTATTTTCTGGGTGCAGCGTCACGGAATACCGCGCCATGACCAGCGACTGGCAGAAGCGGGAAAGCACCAGCACATAGAGGCAGTCTTTCTCGTCCTTGTTGAGGGGGATGACACTTTCCCAGCCTGCGAGGACAGGTCGGCCCACCTCGATGGGATCCGGATGCTCAATCATCATGTACATTATGGTGATGGCAAGTTCATTAATGTAGTAGCCACTGTTCATGTCCCCAAAGTCAAGGATGCCAGAAATCTTGTAGCCATGATTGTCATCGGGTTGAACGAGAATGTTGAGGTCATTGAAGTCACCATGATTAACACCTTACAACAAAAAGGAAACGGCTTTACTAAAACCTTTAGCTCATCTTTGCCTGCATAAAATCTTCAAAAGGAATTTAATTTTACCCAGCAAAGAATCAAGCAAATAAATGTACTCACATTTGTGAAAATTGGATCGTCTGGGGATCACAGAGTTTTTGTACTGATCAATAACAGATTTCACAACCTCCTGAAGTGGATCTCCGTCTAGTACACTCATGTATTCTTCCAGGAGACAAATGTTTGACAGGCTCCAGATAAAGTTCTTCCTCTCAAGAATGCTGAGATGAGGGTGCGCCATCTAAAATGAAAACGAAAGCAGCTAAATAAAAATAAGCATGTATGTAGTCAGCTTGTTTTAGTTTTGAAAGCTTAGCAATGCAAGATGTGCTTAAAGTAATGTAACAACTTCAAACATTTTCATTAGCAGCATTTTTGCTTTAATATAAAATGTTAAGGTTTCACTGGAATGTATCCATCTTACCTTTTGAAGGACTTCATCCATTCTAGCAGCCATCCTGCCAGTCTCATATAATAACTTTGGTGTAATAGGAACCTTAGAAATAGTCACTCCAGGTAAATAAGTCAGCAGCCGGACCAAATACTTCTGACAGCCATACCCACAATCTATCACAGAAAAAGACAGAAGTAGCCTTGCGATTATTTTCCTCAATCTTCAACCATATAAATAAAGAACTAATGTGCTGTGATCTTTTACAAGGACGTGTTCCTCATTACAGCTGTACTTGGATATTAATGTTAATGAGGCTGTAAACTTGTAACCCTGAGAGAGAGAAAGGGCTTAGAGAGAATATACATACATTGTTGTTTTCTGCATGTCAAAATAGGAACATGTAACTGCAACCATGTAACTGGCACGGCTTAAGTTGGGAATCAAGGTCTCTCACCGCAGCAGATAATATTAAGTATTATTCTATTTTACACATGACTAGAAAATAAACTCATTACAACATACAAAATGTCAGAATTTAAATAATTTAATAAAGCAAACTGAAGTAGTTACAGTGCCTCGCAAAAGGTATTCACACCCATTGCAGCGACAAAACATCCATGTTTCATTGGAATTTATTCATAAACACTAGAGATTGCGTATATTCGAAGCAATCTGTAGTTCAATTTCTAAAGCTGTAGCTCAGTGCAAAAACTCTATCCACTCAAATCCCCTTTCAAAACGAGTTTGAACCACTGGGATCACAATGGCAATTTCAAAAGCAGCGTGATATGATTCAATGTTTCTATGAAAGACAGAACTAAAGCTAAAACTAAACTAGCATGAATCCGTCTCCGAGAGAAGATATAAACAAATCTGATGAATGCTTAGACTCAACTCGCCTTCAGTCCTAATATAAGCTTTAGTTTCTGTTGGAGCTATTTATTCTTTATTTCTTTATTTATTTGAATTGTGTTAGTTTATTCTTAAATTTCTATTTTTTGTATTATTTACAGAGTTTATTTGCAGGTTAATAACTGTTTTTATTTATTTTTTGTTTTCTTATTTTTTCTTATTTAGTTTCGCTGAGTCAAACAGGAAGTAAGGTGGGTTAGTCCACTTCTATAAATCTAGGGGCCTGGTAAAGGACCAGCAGGCATTTGGGTTTGGGGCCTATGGTTTTTACCAGAGCAAGAGAAGTAGGAGAACAACGGAAAGTTTGAACTTTGTAACTGCTTGCTGAATAGGAAAATAAACCACACAGAACAATCAACAAGTTTGGACATTGAACCTTCTTTTGCCTGCGTCAAGAATCTTGACCCCAGTGCCTCATAGTGGCTGATGGAACTTTTATTGGATGTTTGGTTTGTCAAACAATCGCCACTACAGTTTCAAAGCAATTGGAAGACAGGTCTGTTTCCTTCAGCTACACTCCACATATTTGAACCAATTCGTGACTCATACCTATTTCTTCCAGGCTCATGAGTTGTCCTGAGGTGGTAGGCATGGCTGTTTGAGCAGGAAGTCCATTCTGGTAGAGAAAGGACATGGCATGGGTCTGCAACTCAATGATGGTGGGGTTCTTACTGTCCTCCGTGTTCATGATTTTTAGGACGTACTCGCCACCCTCAGTGGGAGCCACGTAGAAGTTCTGGTCATCATAGCTGGGCAGAGGGCGTATTTCTGACGCGGTCAGGTTATAGAGCCTCTTCATGATCTCAGACACCTGAGAGGGGCTGAAGTTGGGCTGGGCGTTCTTCACCGACATTTCTGACAAATAAAATCAACATATTAGCAGAGGAGTAATTACTAAATGCACATGTATTACACTAAATCTGCATAGAACCACTAAACACCAAAGTTACAAACTATTTTGTTGTTGCTTAAGAAGTCAAACTACATAGCCGTACTTCAATGAAATATTAAATGCAATTATTTAGCCGCCGTATGTTTACGTTCATTCATAAGCTTCTCATGAACACAGCTGTTCTTCCTGCTCCTGAACACGCTGTAAACTTTGAACTTCGAGCAAAAACACTCACGTACTTCGGACTGTAATGTCATTACATTCAAGCAATAAGCCTCGAAACACGGGAACCATGAGCAGCAATATTAGCAGATATGCTACCCTTATTAAGTAACCTACCTTTAGCGGAATAAAATCACAGAGTAACTGACAATATAGTCCACAAAATGCACCATGTGACTCATAAAAATAACGACATCCGGTAAGTTCCTTCAAAATAAAATCCTGACAAATATTTTTGGATTTTGGAAAGAAAAAACAACAGCGTAGGATACTGATTCTCTGAAATTTGTATAATATTTTTGGTTGCTTGTCTGTGCAGTTGTTACCCCTCCCCGTGCATGCTTGTGTTATTTCTGGGTTATCCAGCTTCTTTCCACAGTAAAAAACCATGCATGTCAGATTAAGTACAGTACTACAAATTTCCCTTAGGTCTATGTTTTTGTGTGTGCATTTGTCCCATATGTCTCTGTCCTGCTGAGGGACTGTTGAACTGGCCAGGATGTACTCTACCTTTCATCCAAAAGATGGGTAATTATTGTTTGTAGTAGTAGTGATAGTAAATGTAGAACTATGCAAAAAGTATTCATTAGCAAGGGCCTCACCACAATGATAGGGGTTTAATGTTTTATTCAAGACAGGGGTTGAAGGGAAGGATGGACAAGATGTGGAGATGGGTCATGTAGGAGACTTGCTGTTGAAGGCTTAGGTGAAGATTCAGAATATGGTGGAAAAAGGTTTTCCAGCACCGCTTTTTCTGACTTCACAATAATACTCTAAAATACTCTATTTCACCAAATTCTGCCAAAAAGGCAAGATATTTTTGAATGGAAAAAATAAAGAAAGTATAAGATATTTCTCCAAAAGACTAATTTTACTGATGAAATATTGACGTTTACATAACCCGTGGGGTTGTCTTTGATTTCATCATGTTTTTGCAATTCAGTTTATTGTAAATTACTTTGAAGTAGCATCAAATAGAACTGGGATTTTTTTTGGTATTTTTTATGTATTCTGTCAATGAATGCTCATTTTATCTTTCATGGAGGTCTCCTCTCTGAAAAACAGACCCATATGGCCCCTAAATGCCTCAGTAACTGTTTTCCTGCTTGTTGCTAAATTTGTCTGTCTGCCATTTGAAGCTGGGAGGGAGGCTGACGGTAGCAGATCACACTGCTTGTTGTTGCTAATCTTGCTGTTCTTGTGTCATGTTATGTGAAGGTTCTAATAAAACCTATAAAACTAAAAATATTAAATCAAATAACTTTTCCAGTGAAGCATTTCTATTACAGCTGGTGATAAGTTTAATAAATAAATGTTGAAAAAACATTTAGAATCAACAGATTTTTTAATTTGTATGTTTGATGGATACAGGTAATTGCTTGCGTGTAGGAAAACAAATTTCAGAAGAATGAAGGTGTAGTGAACCCAAGCTACAGAAGATTTATTTCTGTTCACTGCTCAGTTTAGGCATCTATTTAGTCTTATTTAGGAACAGAAAATATCTCATTACAAAAATTTACTTGTCTAAAATTGTTTTTCTCACATGCAAATTGTTTTTATCTGGCTTGCAAGTAAACCATCCTGCACAGCCAGCATAACTTGTCCATTTTATTTGACTGGCTAATCTTATTTAGCATACCTGATCTTTCTCCTCATGGGATCTACTCGGGTTTTATGCAATTTTATGGTTGTTGTTGTGGGCTTTTCAAATGGTTCACAACAAAATTGATGTTTACACCTTGCACAACCCAGAGCTATTGGGTGTGCGAGAGAGACATTTGCAAAAACAGAAACACCTAAGAGAAAGAGTCTGGGAGGATTTTTACCAGCAAAATGGATATAACTCAAAGTATAGCAGTAGAGATGAATGAATATTTAACTTTTGCGAGTGAGAGGTGGCTTCTCTAGAGAACTTTTCCACACCTAGATCCAAAGAAATATGTCCTACAAACACTAGATACAGCAAAACATTAGCAAAACTACTTCCCAAATATTCAATTGCTACATTGCTTTCATAGACTTGGCTCCTTTTTCTGTCAAAGGTGACCAGTATTTCAGTTATATTTAGCTCTTTAACTCTTACTTTAATAAGAAGAGTTTGAAACTGGAGGAAGCGGCTGAGCGTTAGCACTAGCTGACAGCTCTGTACGGAGCCAAGAGCAGAGAAGGCCTTTGCTCCTTTATTTCTTATCATCTTCAACGTAGAGCCTTTAAAACCACAAAATAAAATCTGAGTATTTTTCTAGAAAACTCTGGTGCTGACCCTTAAGTTTAAGTTATGATACTTCCCAAATATTTAATTTCTACATATTTAGAGGTTCTCAGCCATCCAAGGACATGAAACATGAAAAAAAAATTAAACCACATTTTACGTTACATTTGACTGTAACTTTGATGACCCCCCCAAAATTGCTCTTAAAAAATTTCTGTTTATGGTCCCCCCCAGTAATGAGATGGGATTTACGCCCTTGACTTCATCTTTGAATTTTTAAAGTGCAAATAAAAAAAATCCATCCTATGTGGCAGATAAACAGATATACTCTTATTGTGCTGCAATGCGTGGATGGTCTTAAACAGTGAATTTATTTATGTACAAACTTAACTTTACAGTTTTAATATATCTTTATTAATTCCTGGCTAAAATTACTTTTTAACACTGTAGCAACGGGTTCTTCCCTGCTGCTACTTGCCCAGCATGCAACAAGTTAAAGTGGCTGCCTCTGATTTAATCAAAGACAGTGTTCTTTAGTATGATGAATCTGCTTTATGGTACTGGGGTGACATTATAATTTGCTGCTGTAATCACAAACCCAGCAAGAATGCTTTTTATGACTACCTGCCACAAGAGGCACATTAAGATGGAAATTAGATGAGAGGAGTACAGCTCACATTTAATTATATTTAAAAAATCTGATTACATTTTCACACACTGTTAAGGCATCACAAATGATGAAAAGGTTGCAGCAAATGACAAATTGGTTTATGTTTACTTATAGCTAAATAAAAGGTAGCTTTGTGAAATAGAGGCCATTTTATTGGTCTAACTCATTCACAAGCTCATCCACCACAAAGGGCATTAGCTTAAAAAATCTTGCCTGTGCATAACAGTGTGTCTTGTCTTTGGCTGTGTGTGTCTACATCTTTTGAAGTGCTTTGCCAGATTTGGGTAGGGTGTGTATGCATGTCATGCACATTTCAGTGATTGGCAATGAGGTTCATTGCCCGCAGTCATCTTCGACAACCTGTTACACAGCATTCTTCCTGAACAACAAGAGGCGAGGCTCGAAAACTGCGTCATCTGGTTAGGTCGAGCTGGAGCTTCTCTGGCAAAGAACAAGACAGTTCATGCCACTGAAGGAGAAACCTTCATTTGGGAAACATAACATTTTTCAGTTCTAGCGACACTAACAAAATTTTGATAAGACCTTAATTTATTGTTTATGTTGTTGCTGTTTGCACCACTTAGATGCTACTGTGATGAAATAATGTGTCTTTAATGCTCATTTTTATCTTGCTTTTATAAAAATAAAAGTTTAGTGGACTGCTCTTCGTAATTTAACCCCCTCACAGAGAAAAGAGATGTGCTCATAATTAACATGCAATGTGTCTCTAGACTCCATCTGCCCTCTTCTCCATATTTATGAAATGGCCTTTGGCTTGTCTATCCAGCCCCATTATACACTCTCTTCTGCTCATGACTTGATCAAACACGGCATGAGCAACACACGTCTAAGTTGGTAATTGTAAAACAGACACCTCTGAAAATCAGCTTTGGTCTCTTGCACTTTAATTTGTTCCAGTAATAAACAAGAACAGAACATTGATCGGATTTCTTGACATCGAGGATATAGCTTACATTCTACCATGCCTAATTTAGTGCAGCTTCAGCAACGTTTCCACAAGTAATATGACCCACACCTCAATTAAAAAATCTCTAGATTTTCATTTTCAAGTTTTCTTTAAAGCATTTTTCTGCTTCCCAACAGGTAAGATACATAAAACACAGTCACCAAGTTAAATTGAATGTTAAGCAAACAGGAAGATATTACTTGCTCTGAAAAGCAAAGTTCCCTGCCACTGATGAAAATTGCTTGTTTTAATAGGTCACCTCCACAAGCCCAATGAACAAGTTCAACCATTTCCAGGAAACAGATTTTCTCTTAGGTAGTTTTGTTTTACTTTATTACCCAATTTTGTCTGTGTTGCATGGACTATTTTATAATATTTACCATGAGCCAAAAGTCATTAATATCTGTTCTAGTAAGTTGACAAGTCATGTCCTGCAAAAACACAATGAAGAAAAGGATGCCATCTATAAAAAGACACTGTAATTAACTCAGACAAAACTGCTCTTGTTGTAGGTCAGTCTGGATAACCATTAGTAAAAATAATGAAAAAAAAAAAATTATTTTAATTCTTACTTGTTTATACTTGTAACTAATTTGGTCGAATGCTTAGGCTAGTTGTCCATTTACAAGATGATTTTCTGCTCAGTATGTCTTACTGCTTGATGTCTTGAGATAATGTTTTTTTAGTTATATAAAAGTGTCCTTTTTCTATTATGTGAAGTGCAGCCTCACCAGCTATGAACCTCACCGCACGTCACTGCTGAACACCCCACCATACTGTCAATACTTGCATATGTAACACTGCATATTTACAAAATTGATTAATTTTGTAAATTGCCTTGAAACAATTGAAACAAGGAAAACATCAGCAAGTCCCAGTTGCTTTTCATTTTCCTGTATGGGGTCTTAGGGGAATATTTGAGGGAAGAGCATTAATGTTGAGTGCTGATTTTATGTCATTTGTTCTTAGATTAGTACAACTCCAATGAAAATGGCAATGGATGCGACAGGTGGCGGCATTTACATAATAAGGGTTCCTGCCTGAATTATTTGATGTTTGATTCTTGGGTGGAAAGAATTAGCGCACAGCTGACATCAATGTGTCAGTAAATCAAGCAGGCATGATGATCCTGAGGGGAAAAAACTCATTTCTGTGCCTTCCAACTGGGCAACTTTAACAGCTTTTGTCTGGCCTGATGGGATTCCAGTTTATGCAGATATTCCATTTCATAGTGGAGAGATTTAATGACTTCTGTTTGTGACTTCAAATTACCTGCTGTGGTTAGAGAAGACACAAATGTCTTCCATTAGCTAGTCAATGACTTATTTCTCTGCCACTGCAACATGTTCATGTAAACAGGTTGACATTAGGAAGTTAGACACATTGTGATTAAATTGTTATGGAATAAGCCAATTAGAGAGCAATTAAACTGAGTAAACAGCAAAAACTAAACTTTAAGAGCTGAAAAAGGAAATGGACATACAACTAGGAAAAACACACTACTCACATGTTTTTAAGATTCCTTTCATTTAATTAGTTTGCTTTTGACTTGAACTTAATCAACCGTGACTATTGGATCTTAGGTAAGTGGCACATTAACACTATGCAGCCAGACATTTTTAAACCAGACTATAAATACTCATTTAAGTCCAATCTTATTAATGAAGTTGTTCCTCCTGTGTTGTGAAAGCACAGAAGTCTTTAATTTACCCAAGACTTCCATTAAAGCCATGTCAACATCAGGTCAAGCAGAAATTCTGGAAATGGCTTCTTTAATGGGAAAATTTATAATAGTATGTAGTAATGACTTTACTGGATGAATATGTGACTTCTTGGTTCTTAGCAGAAATGGGTTTTTTTTGTTTGTTTGTTTTTACAAAAATATAACAATAACATGACAAAGTAAATTGCAAAACAGTGATTCTTGAGAAGTGGGGCAAAATGGGTTTAAATTTTCCCTTTTTAAAAAAAATTATTCCTCAAGCTTATGTATACAAATATGACAAATGGTGTTTTGGAAATGTAAAGATGCTAAGGTACAGGCTCCCAGTTGCAACATTTTTTTTGCAAATTAAATTTTTAATGGACCTGGCCCAAAACTTTGTCATCACGATCTGACAAAAAAAAAAAATAAATTATTTTTAATGACCCTATTAGTGATATTTTTACTGTTTTACATACAAATGCTTCTGAAGAAACAAAATAAATATTATTTAAAACAAAAACAACAAAGTCCATCTGACAGAGTTGACACAGAAGTGAAGGTGGTGACAGACTAGTGAGTAAAAAGAAATACTTGATACATGTGAAGTAATGCCATTTATGTAAAATACATTAAAATGAATTAACTGCACATATAAGTGAGATTTACCAACACTATCACTGAAAGAGTCACACTGTCAGTTAAAAACTCTGATGGAGTTGACATCTGACGGAGTTGACGAAATGCCAAACTGCCTCAATTTATATGATGTTACTCTGACGGAGGCCATATTGTAGCTCATCAGGTCCATGAAATCTTTACAGTCCACTAAAATTATGCATTTATTTCACAAGATTTCGTCAAAATTTTGCAAATTGCCAGTTATGGTGTTGACACATCATGGTTGTGACGAACAACTTAGGAATAAAACGGAAGAAAAAACTAAATAACATATGCTAACTAGAGCTGCTTAGCCCTCTTAGCAAAGGAAGAAAAAGGAAGAGGGATCAGAAGTTCTGATGACCCCAATAATGGCTGATTATTTTTTTTTTACATTCGTTTTATGTCGGACACTGTTGACAAAAACTTAGGATAAATTTAAATTGAGTTGGAAAATATATAAAAATGATTTTAATTCAATTTATTGATACTTTTATAATTTTCTTTACATACTTATACTTAATTGTTACAATATATTGTCTTAGTATTCCTTTAATTGTTTTAAACTATTATAATGTATTGAGTTTTGCTCCAGGACAAGGAATTTTAAAGACACCATCCACCTACTACAATGTTTAAAATAAAAAATATTCAGCAAGAAAACATACATTGTTGTGCTCACATGGCCCAGGTTAGATAGGACCTGTTGTGTCCCTCTTCTCAAGAATAACTGAAAGTATTACTTATTTCTTTCAGAATTGTCACAGCATGTTATTGCATTTATAAATGATAGCACAGAGGACTGCTACTGAATTCTTTTGAAGTGCAGATTATTGTTACTGAAACATAAGAATTGGACATACAAGTGTATACTTGCAGTTCATAGCACTGTTGCCTTGCTGCAAAAGGTCCAGGGGCCTAGGGTGTTTTTTTTTGTTGTTGTTGTTGCTGCTTTCAATTCTCACTGTGCTGTAACTTGAGTGTTGAAATCAAAGGCAAATTTTGGAGCAAGACATTATAACCAACACTGACTGACATGGCTGGGAGCACTTACACTTAATCAAACAGAAAGCACTTTGATAAATCTGCACATACTGTATATCTCATCTTCCCTTAACCGCAAGTCCAAACTATTTTTCCCTATATTTACTTTTTATTTACATCTGCAATGGTAAAATATGTTTTTCTGATGTGGCACCCGCCTGCAATAGAGGATTTTGTAGTGAACGACCCAGGGCTGAACCCAAGAATTGTCTGTTCTAATTAGGTGTGAGTATGACACTGACCCAGAAAGCCCAACGCCATGGAAACAGCTCCAAATGCTGCTAGAGATATTCTGATTGCTTCGCTTTAGCTTTTTTTTTGCTGAAACTGAAACGTAAATGTTCCATAAATCCAGCTTGTTTTGCAGCTAGCTGCTTGTTTCAAATTGAAAACGACAAAGTCTTTTAAACCTGCATAGAAAATTCCTAAAACTGTTTTCACAGTCATTTTTATATTCCATAGAGCATCCACTCTGCTTTTGCAATAAACCTGAAATAACTACACCTTTTCTGTCAAGAAAGGCGTCAGTATAGAAACAGCTCAGTAGTTATTAATTAAATCAACAATCCCATTGTTGGATTAATTGGTGTACCTATAAGAACTATAGGTACACCAATGGAATAAAAAAGACGGTCAGAAATAACAAAACATATAAAAGGCGTGACGATAATGAGGTGTCTGATTTTAATTTTGTGGGCTGGCAGTAGGTCCATGGTGATGTTTCTCACTGATTAACCACTAGAGATAGGCGCCAGTGGCACTGGTGACCTCGACAGAATTAAGCAGGTACAAAAAATTTATGAATAATTTATTTGTGGCAGCAGTAGTGTCAGCAGATATGAGCTGAACAATTTAAATGGCTATGCTTGAATCGATGGTATTTTTGCCGAATAATTTTGTATTCTTGTCTGAAACCACATTATTATCCCCATTTTGCGCACTGCCATTCTTATGCTAGATTATGAGACTCTCACGCAAGATTATTGCCTTATCAGTTCTGTATAAATCTACCACACAATGCAGTTCTGAAGAAAAGGTAAAAACATGAAGTATTCACAAAATGAGTTTGAAATGAAATGGGATGTGGTTGGATCAAGGGCACCACAATGTGCCATGTATTGTGAAACCATCATTCGCTGAAAACGATGAGTGTAAGAAGAAGAAAGGCAGGGTGATTGCTTATTAACATCCATCAGGGTTATGGAGCTTTGGTTATTTTCTGTTCCAGAAAAGCATGAATACCATTTCATGCCTTTATATCAGGAATATTATTCACTTCTTTTGTCTGCCTGTGTTTGACCTGAAATCAGGACTACCACGTTGTTAAAATATAAAATTGTAGAATTACTGCCAAACAATCTGGTCCTATCATGATGTGTGACTGCAGGTAAATATCTATAAAAGTCATGTGTGACATGCATTGTGTATATCTCTAATGTAAAATCCTCTAAGCTGTTTTCCTTTCAGAAAGTTCATATTTTGTGCAGACAGTTTAATCAATTGAACTGATTTTAAGAAGAAGAATCACACCTGAAGGATGGAATTAAAACTGGAATCTTGAATTATATTTCATGTTTGCAGTAATAAAAAAATTAATTTTCATATTTATACTTAATGGTAGTTCAGTAGCCTGATGTAGGCAGTAGATATATCAGCTTTCTTTCTCCCATCTCACCGTAGGACATCAACAAGTCATTTATTGCAAAGTGCTGATTCAGCCCATCACTTTGTGTTATTTAAAGTGATGGGCTCTGGCACTCGAACCAAGCTAAGTTAAACATTTTCTTGTTAATCCATATCGGAATCTACCAACTATAAATGCACCCTATCTCTGAAATTACACACCTGACTCATTCAGCTTAAGTTTGAAATTTGTATGTTTCATCCTTTTGGTAAACATTACAAAAGGATGGAACATCACTTTAAATATTTTATGAACAACACAAAGTGAAATGTTTTGTAAATAAAAAGCTTTAAAAGTGGTGGAAATGAGGAAATGTATATCAAACTTGATATCCTGTCATCCTATGATATTCTTAATATAATTCAGTGCAACATGTGGTCTTCAGAAGTCACAGAACTTGTCTATCCGTATATAACTTAGGCCAGTATAAAGGTAGCTGTTCTAAGAAAGCCTTGGAGGTTTCCTGGAGAACATTAAAGAATTAACAGCAGGGAAACACTACAAGCAGGTCAGGAATAATGTTGGGATAAGGAGTAACCGATGGGAAAACTGCAAACCTACTAAGACATGGTCGTCCAGCTAAAATGACTGGGAAAGATTTTTACATTACAGACAACATTGACCAAAACTCACAAACACATGACTACAAATGTTCCAAACTTGAATAGAAGAAGATAACAGAAGTCAACACTATCAAAATCATATTTACCTGTGGATAAAATTTAGATAATTTTAATTTGCATTTCTTTTTTTTATGGCAATGTGGAACAGAACAGAAATATGAAATGTCCAAATCCTGAGAACATATGCAATCACCCCCAGTTGGTTCTTCAAATTTCCAATCTTGGATGTTTCCATGAGAGTTTGAATGGCTTAGCTAGCTTTAGTTGTCTTGAAATATTTTGTGAGCATTACCTACGTATTTTAACATTGCCCAACGAAAACATTAAACTGTTGACTGATGTACTTCTCTTCTAACCCAGCAAATATAGTGCCTTTAAAAAAATCTTTAAATCCGCAGTGCTGGGTGGGAAGTGTGAAAAACACGTTGCATTTGCGATGAAAAACAACTGTCTGTGCACGTGCAGCGTATTGTGACAACATTCTGACCAAAGTCTGCAGTAGTTGTGTCGGTTTTCAGAGCAGAGACTTCAGGTGACAGATGAGAGCTGAATGATTTCCATTGTACTGCTTCTCTCAACAAGTCTCTGCATTTCTATCGGCTGCATGACTTCATATCACATAATGACTGATACACACAAGGATAAGTATGGGGAGAAATCAGTAAAAGCACGTCACTACAAACTCTAGCCCTTATTTTCAACAGTTTGTTCTTGGAAGTAAGTTACAAGGTTGACAGCAAAAATAGTGTGATTATCTCTGTTGTGAGACATCATTGCCTGAAGATGCTGCCAACAAAAACAGAAAAATGAAATAGGTTCTGAAAATGTGAGCCAAATTAAAGATAATTCAGACAGAGACACATGTCAAGGTTCAAGAGTCTTCTGGAGAAAAGAAATGAGAGCTGAATGTAGTTTGTCACATACATTCAATTTTGATCACAAAATATTGACTGCACAATGTCCCTGTTACTTGCCTTTAATGGAGCAAAAATGAAAACAATGCTTTTATTGAGTGTGGCGTGATGATGGGATTCTCCACATGACTGTATGGATTACTTCAGTGTTCTCCTGCAGTCAAAAACATTCATGCTAGGTTCATTGATATTTCTAAATGGACATTACTGTGGTATGAATACATGTATGTTTGTGAGTTTCTTTTGCTGTATCCAGCTTCTACTATCAGCTTGGAAAAACTTAAATAATTGAATATAAATTAATTGTGTGCTTTCAAAATATTTCTAAATGAAGAAAGTATCTTAGACTCTGTTAAAATCTGAAGTCTTTGCTTATATCTGCTGTGCCAAGACAAAAATGCAGAATCCAGCCCAGAACTGAAACTTTAGAAACTATAAAATTAATGTCCTTTCTAACAGAGCCTGATTCATTTAGGAGGAAAAGGAAAAATCAATGTCTATGTAACTCATAATTTATGCTCTTAACGTGTAAAATTACACGTCAAGACTAGTAAAAGCTCTGACAAAAGTAAAAGCTCTGACAAACCAGGTCATGTGTTAGATATTCGCAATAGCTAACATATCGAATTGCTAAAGTAAAAGTACTGGCTTGTGTCCTGTACTATTCAATCATATGACATTAGAAGGTGATTCATAGTGAAGCATTCGTGTGAAAATAGTACGTTACTGAAACTGGCGGTGAAGTTAGTTTAAAAAAATACACCATTTGCACTCTTGACTAAAAAATAATGAAGCAAAAAGAAATGTTTCCTGTAGCCACTGTGCCTTGCTAAGGTATTCATGTTCTTTCTACATTTTATGACATTACAAACACAAGTTCCAATTTACAGGACAAAATTGTGAAACAAAAGGAAAATGGCATAGTGTTTTATATTTATTTATTTATTTATTTATTTATTTATTTATTTATTTATTTATTTATTTATTCAACTAAAATGTAGAAATTGTACCAGTTTCCACATTACAGTTCCATTTATTCTGGTACCACAAAAGAAGATGCAGCATCTTCAGAGATATTTTTCATGTGTAATAGAATCTCAGTATAGATTAAGGTCATTCAAACACTTATAAGCAAAAATAAGAATTTTAAAATGTACTCTAAAATGCACAGACACCTAGTGAAGTGAGGTCAGAACAGCAGGGATGTTTCTTCCAGTCAAAAGGCGTGCAGCAGCGTTTTGACAGTCATTGCTCTCTCGTCTGTGGATGGGAGAGCAATGACTGACTCACTCCAGCATGAAGTTCATCACAATAATCTAAGTGAGATGAAATAAGAGAAGGGATCACTGTTTCAAAGAGGAACATGTCAGTTATTCCAACTGTCTTAAGTGATAAAAACAGGATGTTACCACTACTCCAAATTGCCATTTCAATAGAAGATCAGTGTCTAACTTAAAGGGGCGGTGTATAGTCAAGTTTATTTGTATAGCACATTTTGTATGACACATTCTCATGTGTTTTTATGACTTTGTATTTTTGTGTTTTTGAACTGCCTTTTTTGCTGAAATGGTGTATACCAATAAACCTGATTGTTTGTTTGAAGGTGAGCAGCAGCATTTTGGATCAGCTGCAACTGTCTGATTATTCTTTTAAGCAGACCTGTGAGGATACTGTTGCAGTAGTAAATGCAACTTAAGACACAAGCATGGATAAATGTCTCTAGATCTTCCTGGGATATTAGTCCTTTAATCTTGGAAATGTTGTTCAGGTGGTAGAAGACCGACTTTGTAACTGTCTTTTTGTGTCTGAAGGTTCAGGTCTAAATGATAAGACATTTAATCCGGGTCTGGTCACCCTCTCCCGATGGAGAATTCTGCTGAGGATTAGTGTTAGAGATATCCAGGGTGTTCTAGAAATGAAAACCCCATTTCTGACCATTTTCTCATGTCACTTCTCAGCAAAACAGAAGGATAAACTCAAGATTTCCTCAAACAATCCTGCTATCAATCAGGGTTGGTTCATGAAGTAGTTTCCAGTAGTAACTTGACTCAGAATAACACCTAACTGGTTTTCTGAAATCAAAAACTGAGGATATGCACACACTTGACCCTGAATCTACTCAGAATTTTTAACTAACTTTAACTTATCTAAGCAAGGAATGTGAGCACATAACAGGAACCACAAATAGAAGAATCCAACAAGGAGTGAAAGAAAAAGAAAGTACAAATTGAGAGAGTGATTGGTGGAACAATAAACAAGTGGGTTTGATTGACTGAATGTTTTATCTGTGACAACGAATGAATAGGTTTTCATCATACTATCATAATGTCATCTGACTACAATGAACATTGTATTTAATTAATCTGAGAATGCCATTTTGATAACCACACAGTATGTTAAAAATAATTTAATTCAGATTTGGTTTAATTCTTATTTACACCCTATTAAAACTTCTCGTTACTCCTGTTTTTCCTGACTGGTTCTTATAGCCTTTAGTCTGTAAACCTGTATGCTTCTGTTATCTTTTGCACTGCTATTCACACACTCGAATTTCCCCCTTGTGGGACAATAAAGCATTTTATTGTCATTTTGTTCTATTATAGCTTTGTACTGACTACTGACTATTTAGGTTGAAATATATTTCATCATTTTAAGATTTAGAATTCACTCCAACTCTTGCCAAGAGAATCGATTATGACTGAGCTTTGACCTTTAGAGCTCTGATTACAAACAAGTATTGTGTTTCCAGCATAAACTGCCAATAAGGGAAAACAACAAGCACAACAACCATCTCTACCTCCTCAGCTTGATCGCCCATCTGTTTGTCACCAGCACAGAAAGATTTGCAGCAGCGCACAACACATTCTGCTGCACAGCTCTTTTTCCAGCCACATTGACCGACCCTTCACTCAATCAGCGCAAATCTTAAGAGAGATTTATGTGACAGTTCCTTTGCTTGTGATTTGTTGATGGTTGCATGCATATTTAGTTTGAAAGTTCACTTAACGCTGACATACTTGCACTTCCAAAGTTCACTTTTTGCTCTTGAACCTTAAAACACACACAACAGTGAGAAGGAGGTGTAGATGGTGAAAGCCACAGAGCAGCAGGGTTTGGGTGTAAAGCTTGAAAGGTCAAAGGCATTCCAACAGTAGGAAGTAAATAAATAAAAGGTGCATGTAAATGAAGACAAAGGAACCACCGATTTTGATTTTGAGTGGCAGGCGGATCCACTCGGGGGGTCTGTCACCTTGCTGTTATGAGTCGCTTGAGCAGTTGTTCCTGCGCATCATGTTTCCAGTAATGGGAACAAGCCTCTGTCTTCTGTCGGGGAGACATACTCACATCGGCAGGAGTAAAACTCCTGCACCGTAGGAGCTTCTTCTGCTTCCTTCCTGCAGCAGGCGAGTAAAACACTGCCCAAATCCCACATCAAGGAATAAAGAAAATTCCACTCCACATGTGGTGGCACAGAATAAAGAGGTAAAATATTATACTTTTTAGAAAAACATTAAAATCTGATGCATTGGGGATTTCTGACATGACAAGAAGCGCCAATCAAAATATCACATTTCCACTTATAACTTCAGTAATTGCCTAAAGCTGCAGAGGAAGTGTAGTAAGAATTGAGCATGTAGGTTTAAATTCACGTGTGTGTGTGAGAGAGAGAAAGCGAGATAGGGGGTGAGGGATAGAAGAGAGAGAGTGTGTATGCGTGTGTGTATTTTATGTATGTGCATGATTTGCAGTCAGGCTTTGAGGAGAGAGCAACAGACGAGGTGGAGAGTGGACTCAGATGACACCACACCACAGCCCCTAATCTCTCTTTACAGCAAGGACCCTCAGCAAAGCAACTCATTGAAGGTAAGGAGATTTATGTTTTCTGAAAAACACACATTCTGAGTCCTGGGATGAGTTACTGTAATGGATAGCCAAAATCTACAAAAGATATATATATATATATATATATATATATATATATATATATATATATATATATATATATATAGATATATTTCAACCTTTCATTTTATATCCATTGTTGATGTGTGGCATGTAGAACCATGTGTGTATCACATTATAATTGAGCAAATAATATCCAAACATGACATTTACAAATCAAATTTTTATCATATTCATGCTATATGATAAAATTACTAAGTCAAAATTCTGGTTTCCTTTGATGTATTTAAATTGATTTATTGCACTATTTTAAAGTTAGAATGAATTTACTTGGGTTAATACAAAGACAAACTGACATTTTATATTTTTTATTCATAAAGTAATAGGTTGAGACATTATATAGGTTCAACAATAGGGTTGTAATATATTGCTTGCCAAGTCTGTTGATCAATAATATGAACAGTGGTATTATGTTAAAGTCAACCATTAAAGCCCACAGAAATCTCTTGAATAGCATATTCATGCGATTAATGATTTTGCGATTAAAAACTGGATTTTGTTTTTGTCTCTGTACCTTATTTTGATGTTGGTGATGTTTTGATGTTTGATAAATGCTTAATCCAACAAATTAATGTTAAAATGAGACATATTTGTATTATTTTTTTTCTTGTGTAGTTGTCCTGCTTTAGAGTAAGGTGCTTTGGAAGAAAAAAATATAATGAGCAGTGAAGCTGTCAGAAAAGCTTGTCTTTCTGTTTCAGAACAAGAAAACTGGAAATATCTAAAGAAAAAATATGTATGTGGTTCTATGATTTCTAAATAGAGAGGTAGATCTGTGCTGTGTCCTCCGCATGCTTAACAGACAAGAACTGCTCTTCATGCAAATGAGTTCTTACAATGAACCACAGAAAGAATGAAAACTTCCTCTTTGGAGTAAAGTCCTTAATATATTTTGACCCTGAAAAACTGACACAGTAAGAGCGACAGGTTACTTTTATATTTTATGATGGGTTCACTTCTTTCAAGGCAGTCATTTATAATTTAAACTGCTGATTTTGATTATTCATGACAGCATGTGAGAGAAAGAACGAAGACAAAATGTATAAAACGCTCAAACTTAAATGGATTAGATATTAACAATTACATTGTTATGTATAATTTCAAAAGAGAAAATGTTGCTTTAGTGGATAGCAGATTTATTTTTCTCTGGTCTCCCAAACTAGGGAATCAGTTTCCTTTTAAAAATCATTAAGACGGGGTAAAGGTCGGTTTGTTGGAAGAGCATTCACCATCGGGAGATCAGGTGTGGCAGCTGCTTCATGTTTTTTTCTGAAAATATTAACTTTCTTTAATCATTCTTGGTTACTGACCACGTTTTCCTGGACTTGATTTAGGGAAAATGACTCTTAGGGGGAAAAGAAAATTATTGTTGTTAAACATGCTGGCTTGCTAAAAGCCCAAAGCATTTTTTTATTTTTTTTGTTCTTTCAAGTTAATTTGCTTATCATCTTTAAAGTGTTTTACATGACTAACTGAAATTTTAATCCTTTCACAGGCTGCTGTTTTATGCAAAATATCAAACCTGCCCACAGGGCATATTGGTAATTACAATCTAAAAACATTAAAATGTTTTGCTAACTAAATATATTCCTTCTCTAAAACGTTACAAGACATAATCCTTTTTGCTTCACACAAACACATAATTGACCTCTTCCTTAATCTATTTCATGCTCATGCAATTTCAACTTCTGCAGAGTGGATGCTGTCATATCAATCCTTAGTTTTTGCCAATGTGCTCTGCCAAACAATATCAGTATATTGCTCTTGGTAATTTAATCTTTTTGATTAACTATGAAGATAAAACAATCATAACACTGCTGAAATTATACGCAAAACTGTATTTATTCTTTGTTACTTTTGAAGATTTTATAGCGTACTATTAATTGTAATTTTACTTTCTGAAATATGACCGATTATGCAGGATGATCATATTCTCATTCCATTTCCAGATTTCCAGATCATGCAGTAAATTCCATCCATTCATCTGTTGTCTATACTCACTTTTCCATGCAGGGTCACAGTGGGGCTGCGGGAAGAAGGTGGAGTACCCAGAGAAAACCCATCTACATTAAGGACATGCAAACT
Organism: Alfaro cultratus; assembly: GCA_903066825.1. NCBI lineage: Eukaryota > Metazoa > Chordata > Actinopteri > Cyprinodontiformes > Poeciliidae > Alfaro > Alfaro cultratus. The sequence goes on from CAEFZX010016918.1 coordinate 52,657, forward strand.
CAAGGCTGGGAGTTGAACCCAGGACCTTGTGCTACTGTGCAGGCCCATGCAACAAAACAGAAACTTTTTTTCATAAATGTATCTCTTTTTGAAAAAAACAACAACAACAAAGAAACAGGGTAAGAAAGAAATGCTTATTTTAGGTTTTAATAAAATCTCTAATTTCAGTAACAAGAACTGAATTGGGATTGTCCTGTGCTGCAGCTGGTAGCTCTGTTATCTTGCAGCATGAAGGTCCTGGGTTCGAATCCAAGCATAAAGTCTTTCTGAATGGAGTTACCAAATTCTCCCCATCCACGCAAAGCTTCTTTCCAGGAACTCCTTCTTCTTCCCACAGTTCAAAAACATGACTGTTCAGTTAATTGGCCTCTCTAAATTACCCGTAGGCATGATTGCATGATTGATTGTCCTGTGATGGACTGGCGACCTGTTCAGAGTGTACCTTGCCTCTTGACTGATGACTGCTGGAGATACCAGCTCTTGTATAAACAACAGATGGATGGATAAATAAACTGAATTGGAATGAACTCACTCCAGTTGGTATGATGGGACTTACAAAACATGCTGAACAGCTCAGTGTGCCAGGAAATTCTGCTCTCTTCATGATAACACTGGCAAAGAGTTTTGGACGTCATAAACAAGAACACAAACAACTGAGTGGAAGTTGGATGTATGGAATAAGAATACAAAATTGCATAAATCATTGTTTAGACTTAATAGCTTTGTAAAGTAACAAAATTTCCTGTCCTCAACTGTCCAGCAAGCTTAGATAGTTTGTTCACGTTCGAACTGTAAAAGTAGATCCTGCTGAGATACTGGGAGCTCAGGTGTGACATCATTACCCTTCCCCACTGTTGACTTCTGGAGTAAACAGATCCCAGTATGAGTCCGTATTTAGAAATGAAGTCAGATGGTCCATTTATTAAATAACCTTATATGCCATTTGCACAGGTGATGGTAGACCAGCATTGTCATTAATTCACTGATCTTCAAAGGCCGTCTGTGTGTAATGGAAACAAGCACAAAATCTCTCTAAGAGCTTTTTTTGCAAACCCATCAGAAGTTTCCACCAGTAACATATTTCCATTAATGCTTTCAGTTCAAAGAGGTAGCAAACAGACATGTTTGTTATTGCATTTGTTTTAGACGTAAAAAAAAAAAAAATCCCATTAACTGACCAAAGTTAAAGTAAAGCACAATTTTTGCCTTTTCTTGTTCAGATAGTCTCACTTAAAATCAAATATTTACATATTTATTCCCAGTGAGTGAATGCATTCATGTCTTTGTTCTCACAGACATTAAAAACTTTTCATGTTTTAAGTTTGTTTGAATTACATGTATTACTTCTATTTAGTAAAAGACGGAATATTGAGAGATAGAACTTTTTATTATTTTGTTTATAATCAAAAAGTTTACAAAGTTACTATCCCTCCAAACAATTTGAAAAATACCAGAATATGAACACACTATGCAAAAGATCTTGTAAAGAGGATGGTAGAAGCAGCTGAAGTCAATGTCCACAGTTAAGTGACTCATTTGCTGATTTTGTCTGAAACAGCACTCTGTGAGGCAGAAGCCATAACTCTTAAAGGAATTGAAAAACTTAAAGCCTTTATTTTTGGTGAGATGTCCTGTCTGTCCAGAATTTGACAGAGAAAACAAACTGAGACAAAACTGAATGCTAAATCAGATAAAATTACCTGAACATTCAGAAAAAAATTATTCTATTCATTATTACTTAAAGAATATATATTTTTGAAAACAGCATTTTATTTAGAAAATATCAAATTTGAGTCTCTTCTTGCATCCCCTAAATGTTTGCATCACATCCACTGACGCCAACCAAACAATGATTCCCATCAACTTTCTGTGCAAATGAGCTTTGAATATACTTGAGCTCACTGAATTGTAGTCTCAAATTAGGAAGATTTCTGAACCACAAGGCTTCCTAAACTATTTCAATCACTCACTGTCAGGAGTGAACCCCCTGATCAGAGTAGACAACAGTGGATGCTTATCAAATTAAAAGTTTGGAGAATAACATAATGAAAAGAGTAGAAAGATGTAAATCAACCACTTTCTCAATGCAGTGGTGGTTGAAACGTTCATCTGTTAAATTCTAATTGCGACTCTATTTTTGTCATTACCAGTCATTCTTTATTCTTAATCAAGCATGTTAAAAATACCTCTGATGAGAAGTGATGCAATTAGTTTTAATGAATCATTAGTTTCTTAATTCGTTCACAGTAGAGGAAGTGGTACAGCACACTGAGCAGTTTAATATCTCAATTTTCCATTTTTTTCATAGTGAGTTTAATGCACAAGCTTAATGAGGCCTTCACCTGTTACATACTACAGTTCACAGTTACATTTGGGGCAAGAAAACAGTAGGATTTTAAATAAAATCAGCAAATATAATTAAATCTGTGTATCAGTTTGTAGTATTGCTCGATCTCTGTATGACCAATTTCCCTTAGGTTTGTGGTTCTTGAAGTTTTTTGATGTCCTATTGTAGCGTTAAGAATATTAAAAAGCTACATTTGATAGGCTTTTATCTATATTTTTTCTACTTAAAAACCAAAGATGCTACAGAATCTTTAAAGAAAATATGAAAAAATTTGGTTAGTCTTGATTTTCAGATGCATTGAGTTAATGAACCAGCCTTTCCACTTTATATTTTCAGATATGCAGGAATTTGCATTTCTAGAGATTTACATTTTTGCCCCTTTCTCTTTGCAAAACAGCTCAAGCTGAAACCTAACTTAGTCTTTTAATATCGTGCCACTGATTTTCAATTCAGCCCACTCTTGTATTTTGACCTGGCCATTATGAAGATGTAGGTTGTACCCGGAGAAGAAAAGCTTCCCCACGGTACAGTGCTGCCACCACCAATGACAGGTTTGATGTGTAAGTTTGCATGTAGGCCTAAAAGTTTAATAAGATCATGATCTTCTATGAGCTCGCTTCAGTCTCTACATGTGTCAAAATTTAGACTTCTTGAATTGTACTTAAGCTTATTACTAAATATGTACATTTCAGATTGGTAGTTGTAAAAAATATAGAAAATAATTTAAACCTTTTGTTTTTTTACTTAACAAGCAGGCATTTCTTGGTGTTGATCTGTCACATAAAGTCCCAATAAAATACATTTGAAGTTTGCAGAGGCATTGTGTAAAAATGTAGGAAAGTTTGCAAAGTAGTATAAAAGCATCGATGCAAGTGCAGTCTTGAAACAAGTTACCGCTCTGTGACATTTGATTCCCGCTTTCCATCTCTGCACAAACACAATATCTCCCCATCTACAATATTATTCACATATCTGTCAAACTGATTTGTGACTTATGATTGTTCCTGTTTCCATATAGTCAGACATATTATTTTATAATCTATTGTGAAGTAATGCAAATGTCACGCTTTTATTTTTGCTTTTACTGTTTTCCAGATCCTGAGTCTGATCACATCCTCACCATGTCAGATAACTGCTCTTTCGATCTAATGGCAGGGAATGAAGAGTGGCTTTGTCCTCCAGGACAGCAGTGTGTTAATATGACCTCTGGCATGAATGGTAGCCATATTGGTATGGATGATTCATGTTTGACAGAGGAAGGATATCTAGAAAAATATCTGGGGCCTCGTCGATCATCTGTGTTTCTGCCTGTTTGCCTCACTTATTTTCTCATCTTCTTGGTTGGCGTTATGGGGAATGTGCTGACGTGCACTGTCATTGCACGCAACAAGGTCATGTGGACACCAACAAACTACTACTTGTTCAGCTTGGCGGTGTCAGACCTGTTGGTGCTAATGCTCGGTATGCCACTGGAGCTGTATGAACTTTGGCAAAACTACCCATTTCTCCTGGGGAAGGGAGGCTGCTACTTCAAAACCTTCCTGTTCGAGATGGTCTGCTTGGCATCCATCCTCAATGTGACTGCGCTGAGCATCGAACGATACATTGCTGTGGTGCACCCACTGAGAGCAAAGTATGTAGTGACACGTACTCATGCCAAGAGGGTCATCCTCACTGTGTGGGGCATGTCGGTGCTGTGCGCTGTGCCAAACACAAGCTTGCATGGGCTCTTCACCCTCCATATTCACTCTGCCGGTCCTGCTGGCGACATAAACTTGGAGATTCCTGACTCAGCGATCTGTACGGTGGTGAAGCCACGTTGGATGTACAACCTAACCATCCAGGTTACCACCTTTGTGTTTTTCATTCTGCCCATGATCACGATCAGCGTTCTCTACATGCTCATCGGGCTGCAGCTGAAGCGTGAAAAGATGCGACAGGCACTGGAAACCAAGTCTGGCTTTGGAAACGACAGCTTCTGCAATATCCGCACTCAGCAGCAGAAAGCACGACGCCGACAGGTCACAAAAATGTTGTGTGAGTTCACGTTCTGTCTAATAGATGACATTTTTAACTTTCTGAAACATCTTTGTCTTTGTCAATACTGTATCATTTTCAGTTTTTCTTGTTTTTGTTACACTTTAAGATGCCACTTGAAATTGATTTCTGAATGAAATGAAGGTGCATACACAGCCTTTAAAATATTTTGTCATGCCTTTCAACCATTAGCAGAGATTATTTATTTTTATCAAGGGAGAAGGTAACGCCAGCTAATGTGTGTGTGAGTCGTAAAATATGATTTCACAGATTAAATTAAAACAGAGAAAATATAATTACAGTGTTAACAATGTAAGCTGTTTTTAGCTTCTGACAGTTAAGCTCAAAATGCTTCCAACCCCTGGAAGATTTAGTTTTACATCTGCTAGAGTAATTAATCATTAGCCTGGCAGATTTAATTAAACATGCTGGTAACTGATAATTATACCAACATGTTTCTCCTAACTGGGAGTAATATTAATGTTTAAACTGACCCAGACTTAAAGCTGCTCGAGAATTTGTGTAGGAAGCTAAAATGAGGGTGATGGTAATAAGGCCTTCCAACCTCACAGGCTTGGAGTTCATCACCAAAGACAAATTGTCTAAATACTTGTGGAAACTGTTGAAGGGTTTTGATTGTTGAAATGCAGGCAGGCAGAAATTGTTTCACTAAATATCGAGTTGGGTAAATAATTTTAACTACTTTTTCTACTTCTTGAAGTAGCTTAGGACTCAAGGTTTTCTTGGTAGCAAATTTTGTTTTGCTTTATAACAAAATTTGGTGAGTTTTCAGTTAAAATAAATCTCCAAATCTTAGTATTTTGAATTTTAAAAATAGTGAATTCGTATGGTCTCTGAAACCGGAATTATGGAAAATTCTCATTGCTCTTTTTAAGTTGAAAATTATATCTCAATTACATTTTTATATATA
>CAEFZX010016919.1:0-27236 GCA_903066825.1 Alfaro cultratus
AGGTAATTAAGCAATTTCATTCCAGCGTTTTGTACCTGTGGCACATCTAAAAACTTCAGGACTGCGGCCCTCGAGGACTGGAGTTTGAGACCCCTGGCTTAAGGTGTTTACCTGCAAATTAGAGACTCCTGCTGCACAGATGACACCAAACATGACCATGAACATGCCTCCAATCACTGGAGAGGGGATGGTTGCAAATACAGCACCCATTTTACCAAGTATCCCCATGGCAACCATGAACAACCCGCTGGCCACTATGACCACGCGGCTCCCGACCTGCAAAGTCAGGAGATCCTGCTGAAGTGTTTGCTCTTTCAGTCTGATGCGATCACATGGAGAAGGCTGTTACCTTGGTGATACCGAGCGCGCCGACGTTCTCGCTGTAGGAAGTGGTTCCGTTTCCGGTTCCCCACGCTCCAGCCAGCAGGCAGCCGATTCCCTCGATGCCTATGCCGCGGTTAATGGCGTGTCTCGGTGGCGGCGGCGCTCCAGATAATCTTGCACATGCATGATAATCCCCAACAGACTCGATCATGGAGGAGATCACCCCGGCCAGGATCCCCACCACGCCGGCCAGGCTCACCGTGGGCTTCCCCCACTGGCCTGGGTTTGGTTTAAAGCAAAATGAGTAAGTATTCACATAAACATCTTAAATAGATTCCGTTTGATTATCTGCAGACTTAAACACTAAACTAGCACCTTTAACCAAGACTTCCCTGTTTTATGAACAGTTTTTAATCAAAATAGCCTTTACTTTTTGGGATCTCATCATTATACTGTTGCTTTCAAAAGTTTACACTCCTGCTTAAGGTAAATGTGAATAAAACACATTAATCAGAAGGAAACGTAAAAAAATACAAATTGATTGCATAAATTTGGACATTTCTTTAAGTCATTTTTTAATATTCAGTCATTTCTTCAGGTGACTCCTGAGATTTTCTATCACATCTGATATTGAACTTTGACTAGGCCAATTCATAACTGTAATTTCCACCGAGAAACTGAAAACGTGAAGATTGATCATGTTTTTTCCATCTGAAGAGAACTAACCCCAGATAATTGTGCTGCCATCCTCATATTACACCTCAAAGTTTTCTCATGTGTTTAATTATTTTATAAAACTGTTAGCAAATGGAAAAGTTCAAATCAGGTTTCATCCGATTCTGCTAGAAGGTTTTAGGAGATTAAATCTGTGCCTGAATGTTTTATTTGAAATTTAAGGCTGCGGTTTTGCAGCCATACTTTTTAGTCCTGACAGAAGATCGTTGATGCCTGAAAGTCACATTTTCACCATGTTACTCATTTATTTATAAATATTACAGTTTCAATCTAAATATTTAATTTGAAACTAGATGTCTAGTTTACGACGTAAATATTTAACTTCAAATTAAATATTTAACTAACATGTAAATTCACTAGGCGGAAGCTGACTACCAAAATAAAAGCCGGGTCGTGATGACCGCCGTCTCGACATGCGCAGTTTCATGTGGAAACATCGGATGATCCGTTTTAACAGCAGGACTAATGGATGAACAGCCACAGTGACAGCAGCAGCGCAGTTTGACTGGCAGGAGTTCACATGGAGGACCGTAAGACCCAGCTTTTGTTTTTAACTGTCCACTTCCGCATTAGCATGTTAGCTAAATATTTAGCTCTCAGCTAAATATTTATTTTGCAGATGTAACATTTGGTTTTAAACCAAATTAAAATGAACCCCGTTTTTGGTCTGATAATTGCTGCGCTAAATATCCAGATAATTACTGTTAATTTTTGACTGTAGTCAACAAACCCAATAAGTTTCTGTCCATTAAGTTTTCTTTTTATAACTTTTGGAGAAACGTCCAGTTTTTATGACGTCACTGTTTCCCTAGATCGTCTCCAGTTGATGCTTGTTGCATTATTTTAATATTCAGAATTAAAATAATGCATTTGAATGAGGCTCGTTTGCCAGATTAAAAATATCTTTTTAACATAACCTGAAAGTGAAAAATGTGTTTTGGGAGAGTATTAGTTTATGCAATCAGGCTGTTGGAGCTTTTTAATATTTGCATTACATCCTCTAACAGATTTTTTACATTAATTGCATCATATAAATGTTGCATTATTTTGTGAAAAAAAAAAAAGTGAAATGATGTAAAGGCCTCAGTTATTTTTTTTTACAGTCGCACAAATTTCCTCTGGCTTTAAACAGACATCTCCATTTTCCATGACTTTGAGATCTATTGAGACTCTGATATAATCTAATGTTAATGTCTGATACTGCAGCATCTTACCTGGGTATGGGAAGGTAAACCAGGGAGCTTGGCTGATTACTTCTCCTTTTAGGTCTGTGCGTGCGAGGTAACCGTACTGCCCTGGTTCAGCAGGAAGAACGTTATACGCCGTCAAGATGTAACAAATGAGCCAAGAAACTGTGATTCCCAACAAGACCTGAGAATTCAAACAGGCAACAACAAAAAAAGACAATCACAATTTACTCTATTGATAAAACATAAATCACTTCTTCAGTTACATACAGGGAGAATTTGAAAGATGTAGACTCGAGAAGTGTGAAGCTTTTTATCCTTGCTGTATGTAGGAAAGGGCATGGCAATGTGACGGAGGTACTGTGAAAACAGGATGATCAGGGCTGTGGTCCTGTCAGAGGCAGACAGAAGGAAAATGAGTCTGAAATTTAAACAGGAGATGGAGAAAACAGATTCTGAACAGAAAACTGTAACAGTCTTTCTTCGCATAAGGATTATATTAAGGATAAGACATTGACATTTTTTGATCTTGTTGAATTTGAAAAAGAACCAGATTTAGAAAAACAGATTTCCTCAAAGACATAAACACTGTTTGGTGTTTTTTTTCTTCTGTAAAAATATAAAATAGTCCAAAGAATTACATTGAAGAGATTCCCCAGTGGTTTCCAGCGCTGCTCCCAGCTGAATCAAACAGCGACAGACCAATAAGAGCGATAGTGGGAGCAATGGTGAGAGGTCCAATGAAGCGCATGAAGAGGCCAATGAGGCCAGAAAATCCAACAAACACCTGGAAGATCGAGCCCACAATAATGGAGCCCTGCAGCTGGAGACAGAAACAACTATTAGGCATCAATCTTTATGCTCACTCAGTTAAAACAAACAACGGAAACTTAATTTGAAAAAAGGAGGAAAATATCTGATATTTTATTTTCTAAGAATAAAATATTCTAAATGTGTGATTCACTTTTGTCTTTGTTTTTGTAATACTCTTGTCTGCCACAAGAGGGAGTGTCGTGAACCTGTACTAAGACTGAAATTCAGTAGAAGCCTTGAAACACAGCAGTTTGTTAGGATATTTTTAGTCTATGAATATATATAAAATGATTATAAGTGAAATTATATAATTTAAGAGTTTTTATTTCTATCTGACAATACATTGGCTGGTTATTGCTGAAACTAAAACCCTAAAAATACATAAAATAATCACAATGACTAAAGTCTACAACAAAAAAACAAAACAATGATTGCAATAATTTAATGAAAAATTATAATTCCTTGAGACTGAGAAAACAGTCAAAGTTTTAATATATATTTAGCTTGCTAGCTAAACATGTTTAGTTTGGAGCTAAATATTAGTTCCAACTTGAATATTTAACTTGGTAGCTAAATATTTTGTGGTTCAACTGCATATTTACCCTGCTGGCTAATTATTTAGATATCTAAATATTTAGCCAGCAAGCTAAATATATTTGTTTGGAGCTATAAATATTTAACCTCAAACTAGTAATTTAGCTCACTGGAGCTAAATGGGCTATAAAGTTTAGAAATGCCTGAATAACAGTGAAAATGTGACTTTCAAAAATGAATTCCCTTTTTTCTTATGACAGGCTAAATAATTCAAATATTGCTGTTAACCTTTGAGTTCCAAACATCACAACATCATTACTCAGGCATGTTGCTAAAACCCTGAGCATTTCTGTGCACAGCTGCCATGACTTGTGCTAAGCCCAATTTATTTTTATAAAAATAAATTTATAAATTTTATAAATTTATAAATTTATAAATTTTATAAATTTATAAATTTATAAAATTTATAAATTTTATAAATTTATAACAGTACAAAAAGAACAGTACAAAAAGTGTTTGGTTTCTCTTTGTTTGCTAAATGTGGAGGTAAAACCTGGTGAAGTCATGTGATCAGCTGTTAGTTTCATTCAATTCAATTAAAAAATGCTGTGTTGATCCCAGAGGGAAATTAAACAGGAGATCCGACCTGTGCTTTAAATGCTCACAGTTTACTTACAGCTCTCATCCGACTTTGCCACACTTCTATGAACTCTGTGGACGAAGTGTTGACTGAACTGGCGTTTTGGGTCCAGGCAGGACACCTAAACTCTGGCATGGACAGCATCGCCATGGAGGGAGCCAGCAGCGTGAACGTGCCGCCTTGAAGAATGGGCAGCCTGGAGGCAAAGATGGCCGAGTCATTAATGGGCTGGTAAGCAAAATGCTACTAAAATCTGAGATCATTTAGATTTATTCATAAACAGGAAATTTAAACCTACAGTCTCTATCTGGTGCATATGTGAACCGTTAATTCAGATCATGTGAAGCTAGAGAGTGACTCTCCTATTAGACACACAGACTCGAGGTTAAGTAGGTTAAAGCAATCAGCTGCTAATGATTGTGTCTGTGCTGCTCACTATCTGCGATGCACATCAAACTTTCCAGTGAAGCATGTAAGTCAGCATCATGCAGGAAGTTATTGGAGGAGAAAATGGCTGCAGACATTTGCTTTGGGAAAGAAAAACTTGAACTTATTGAAGGTGATGTTTTCCAGCCAGCTCATGCCTGAATGTTTAGGAAAGGACAAGAAAGCATCAGTGGTGCTAAGCCAGGAGAATGCAGGTTTTAGCAGAAACCAGATTCCGAACATAATGAGATGGAAATTCCTTGACTAATCCTGCTGTGACGACAGGATTCAGGAAGGCTGAGCTGCAGCGCTCAGAGCTGAAATCACATTTTAAATCTGTGGTTTTCAAAGACAGGAACAGCTTTTACACCAGGTTTATAATATCACCTTAACTCAGCATAACTAACACAGGATCCTCACTTCTGTTTACAGAGCATAAAAAGGTCAAAGATTTCTCCACTTTTTGCTTTTCTAACATAATGAAATGTTTCAGATCGTCAAACACATTCGGAAATACAAAACAAAGGTTTCAGGAAAAAAAAATTCTAAACCACTCAGACAATGTGTGGAAAAGTAATTCCCCCCCTGAAGCTGATACCTGCTCTATTGTTCTTTCAGCAAAAGGCCTTTTTATAGTGTCTATACTTCAGTTAGCGATTAATTGATGACTGCATTAGTTAACTATTATTTCAATAATCGATTAATCATAATTTTTAAAAAGTGTGACTCCTAAAAGGGTAAAACTGCTTGACAAAACGTACAAAAAGTTGTAAAGTGCTAATTTTTTTTCTTCAAATGCTCCAGATTTCATCTGAAAAAGACTCAGACCTGAAATGGAGACGATTGGTTAATTCCATTTAGATTCACTCTCCTGTTGAAATGCTGTGTTTAATCAGCAACATCTAATAAAATCAGTCACAGGCAGTAAATCCATGCTAATAGTCCGTCCTCAGCAGGAAATCAGATCCTTCTCATCTCAGTTTGTACCTGATGCCAAAGGTGACCTGCAGCAAGGTGCAGATTCCAGACACGAAGAAGATGGTGCTGATGAGGTAGCTCTGTGTGAGGCCGTCATGCTGCAGACACAGACCCTGCGACAGGATGAGGGGGATGGCGATGATGCCGCCAAAGGCAGTCAAACAGTGCTACAGGAACACAGGAGGGACATTTAAAATTAAGCATGGTGGATAAAACAGTTTGACTTTTAATGCATGAATTCATTTAGTACTGAAACGATTAATAATGATGAATCAATTAGTGAAATTTAACTAATTTAGTTTCGATTAATTGCTAACTGGAGTACAGACTATAAAGATGATCATTTGCTGAAAGAGCAACACATTAAGAGCAGTAATTAAGTCTAAACTGTGCAAAAATGTGCACATTTTGTTTCTAAGATTTTAAAAAAAGTACTATTCAGAACTTCTCTAGTGGCAGTTTTAGCTTCACCTGGTTCAAATTCTGTAAAAATAAAAATCCTATTCAGTAACTTTTGATCAGTTGATCCATAAAATAATCACCAGATCATTCCTACACTGTTCTGATGTCCAGCAAAATAAACTGAACTTTTCACCTTCTTAGCTGCAGATGCCTCCTTTACTTCACTACTGTTGAGTTTTATGAAATAAAATGTTTATTTTCTTATTTTAAAAATTATTTGCATCTTTCAATGCATCTATAAAAAAGCTTAAGTGGTTAAATGAAAAATCTGCAGAATGTGGTACATTTTTTAACTGATCAATTTATTATCAGAATATTCTACTACTAAAATAATTGTTAGTTGCAGCCCTAAACTTATTGAAACATAAACTAAGAACCTGATGACCGAAACAAATCCTGCCTCTCTTGTTTACCTTGTTATGTAACTCTGGACTCCATGTTGCATGAAAACTGACGGCTTTCAAAGCTTTTACTGACAAACCTGAGCGCCTAAGAGGATGGAGAGGTACCAGGGCGGGACATCTGTCACGCAGTAAGCCAGTTTGTTTGTGTCTTCATCGATAGACGAGTCCAGGTCTTCTCCTTTTTCTGGTAGATCACAGAAACGTCCTTCCAGCTTCAGTTCCACAGACAGACACAGGAAGACGTCAGAAACGAGGCAGAAGTGAAGGTTTGGACACAAAACGCCCCTAAACGTTCCCATCTTCATAAATTATTACAGAAAATTTAAATCAAATGTTTCTTCTTTTTGACAGAAATTCATTTTTTCATTTGTTTAGACCTGAGGCGGTGAAGTAACAAAGAACCTGCAGAACTCGGGTCCTGCAAATTCAATGAGGGGAAAAAGTACTCTGGCTTTTACTTCCATCTTTAAGGCAGAAAAATGGTAATTTACAAATTGATTTTTGTATTTTCTTCAGTTCCAGCTGTTGACAGCATGTAAAGTTAATTAAGTGGAAAAGACAAGAAAAAATCCCAACCCAACACGTTTAACTAGATCTAATAAGTAAAGAAGTTCATTTCTAGATATGTCATTTTTAGTAAAGCTTGTTCTTGTCAAACAAAAACAGCGTTAAACTCACCGCAAAGGCATAGTTGTCAAGTCCATTGCTTTCCTTCTCTGAGGTCATGTCAGCTTCAACCTGCTGGCTCAGGTTTAGTTTCCTGAAGTTTGAGAAGAAACAGAAAAGAAAGAAGAGAGAGCCAAACAAAAGGAAGCGTCCGGGAGGCGGGAGCGCGGGCGGGGTGCACAGCCTGCTAAGAAAAAGCTAATTTCAGACATGGGACTGCAGCTCGTGCTGACTGTAATGGGTCCAACCGAGCGCTCATGTGAACCGAATTACAACAGAAGTAGCAGCTGACCAACCAGCTTCTGGCAGGCTGGAGATCTTCTGTCCTTTTCACTAAAACAAACCCTAATCTCATACGAAGAAGCCTTTGAGGCCAGAACCTCTGCAACCTGGATCCTGTTTTCACCTCCTTTCAGGATTATTGCTGCTTTTGTGGTTAACTTTGTTCCACTTTGAGTAAATCTTCTTTTTAGCATTTTGTATCTGTTGGTTGTGAGCTTTCCTCAAACTGCTTCAGTTCCCTTCTAATTTTAACAACAAATATTTGTGTTTGTGACTATCACGTGCTGGCGAAGTATCACACAACACAAGGCTGTTATTCATGAGCCGCTGTAAGCCATAACTTCATTTCCCAATTTACCGTACCTCTCATTTCCCTCCAAATGCCATTAGCTTCAATTACATTATTAGTGTAAATTGAGAGTTTGATAGCAGCCCACATCTGCCTAGTTAAAGTCCAGAAGGAAGAAAGTTACTGTCACACTTCTGGCATGGAAATCTCTGCAGTTTTCAATACTGAAAATGCTTTTCTCACCTCATAAGACTGACTGCTTGAAGACACTTATGTGCATAAAACAGAAATAAACTGTGTGTATGTAGCAAATAGCATTTCACTCCAAACCTGAAGTCTATAACAACAGGTTCTATTGATTCAGCAATACAGCTTCATGGAGCAGAGATGTGAAAAAACAAAATTTCTTCTTTGGTTTCATTAAAGTTGCAAAAAGTTGCAGATAAAGTTGCCAAAATGCAGCTTTTTCTGCATGTTTTTACTCATAGTTTTGTCTGGACATGAACAGAATAGATTTTAGAAAACAGAATCACATGCAGCTCACAACCTGCAGCAGCAACGCTGAGGTCGGCTTGGTCCGCATGCAACGCTTTTTCATCAGCTCAGCTGGGAACGTTTGTGCTAAAACATGAACATTTATACTCATTTAAATATAATATATGAGTCACATTTAACCCTCTGACATTTCTGCACCATGATAACAAAGTGACTCTGGGGATGATCACAGCTCAGACATTAGCTGAGTTTGAATGTTAAAGCCATTCATATTACATCTGCCCTTCACAGAATGCAACCATCAGGCTCAAAATTAATTTTGACATAGCATATTCTATAACGCCCTTACATATTGTATTGATGCTTCTATCTTGTTCTCCTCTGTGTGTTTTTTTTATTATTATTTTGTTCCTGAATGTTTCTTATTTTAAATAAAGTTGCTGGGAGAAAAGATGAAAATCTGCAGCTAATAATCCTTCTAACATCAGCCTGTGAAAATCCCTTTCTGCTTGGTTGAACATCAGCAGAGTGCAGGACTGATCTGGAGAGTATTTTCTGGATTAACAGATTAATATTTGGATAGCAAAAGGTGCTTAATAGGAGATTATTTTGCAGGATTTAAAGGTGAAGCTAAAACTGCAACTTGAGTTTTGGATAAAACAGATTTACAGAAAAAGATTTTTTTATTATTATTCTTAAATGCAAAGCATTTTTTTTCTTTTTTGCAGTTTTGGCTTCATTATTGCTTTGAGTGTGTTGTTGTTTTCAGAAAATTACATTTCTTTCAAGCATGTATTATTGTATTATTATTATTTCAATAATCAACTAATCACAATTAATATGATTAATCATTTCAGTCCTAAAATATACAGGACGTATGTTGGGAAACAAAGAATACATATGAAGTGTGGATTTGACACATTACCAAATGAAATTTTCCTGTTGATGTAATTTCTCCTTTATTTCTGCCGTTTCTCGTTGGGAAATGTCCCTTGCTGCATCCCGTCCTGCCGGTCGGGATGCAGCTATTGTTTTGGGATCTTGTGATCTGTGAAGAATCCATTTGGTTTATGAATCCGGCTCAAACAGCTGAGTCATTTCCAGCCGGTCAGTGGGGAGGGCTGAGCGTTCACATGCCCGGCAGCCGCTTCATTCTGTCTCGTTAGTTAAAGGAATCTCCTGCTTTTAGGCTCTTTTAAGGATTTAACGCTGGAACGGCGAAGCAAGAGTTAAATCAGCTGAACTCCGAAACAATGCAGGAAGTGTTCAGGTCCCCCCAGCATGCAGTCAGACCTCAGGAGACTCAACTGGGACTGAGAAAAACATTTTACAGTCTCAACCCTGGATCATAAATAAATATCCATATCATAAACTGCTTAATAAAATTTCTTGACCAATTTGTTGCTTTAACTGTTCAGTTAAATTTAAACTTGCTGTTAATGATATTTCTATTATTGGTGTAGATTATATTGTTGTGTTTTTCTTCGCTGCTCTTGACTCTCCAGTCTGCATACAGACGTGAATCACATTCAGTTCAGAGTAATAAGAGTTTAGATGTTTAATTAATAATTATTTAGATGAACTTTGACCCTGAAAACTGAAAGCATTTTTTACTAATGCTGTTTTTCCAGATGTAGCATAAACTAATATTTAATATGATTCATGCATTTTTACCTCAGGTTGTCAAATTATGGTACGAGTACCTCTGGGGTTACTTGGCCTGGCTTTTTACAGACATATTTACACCAGAAGGCATCTAAAAGACTAAGTCAGGTTTATTTGTTTGGCTCATTTCAGCAACAGGAAAATTCAATGTTTTAAATTATGAAAACACAAAACAAAAAAACAACAAAAGGATGCACTGCACTGGCAGGATGAAGGAAAGGGATGAAAAATGTTAATATTAAATCAATAAGTTCCAGTGATTATTAATCAAAGGCAGCTAAGCAGCCTTTAATTTAAAGGAGCTCAGTGTTTCAGCAGATTTGCTGTTTTCTGGAAGTTTATTCCAGATTAGAGGAGAATAAATTATTTCTCCATGTTTGGTTCTGATTCTGGGAATCGGACCAGAACCAGAAAACCCGACGGGTCTGCAAGGTTGATACAACAACTGTTTTGTTTATGGGTTCAGAGTTACCTGGTGATGTTATGTAGAGCTGTGTATTATCTGTGTAATTATGGTAACTAATCGTATTACTAGTTATAATCTGAAGCAAAACACACATTTAGAATGATGCTTTGGAACAGAAAATCCGTTTTGGAAAAGTCTTGCTGGATCTTGGATAAACTGAATCTGTATGGAAAGGTTGACAGGAGCTGCTGGCTCAGGCCACTAGAGGGAGACAAATTCCTCAATCAATGGTCTTTTTAAACCTGATTACCTGTGCAGTAAACCAGGTGATAAGAAACACTAAGCAAACGTGTTTAATAGTTGAATATTATCCAGGTTTCAGATCAGATGCGTAGCTTGCACATGATTTTTCTGCAGTTTGTTCTGCAGAGTAAGAAGTTCTGAGTCCTCTGATTTGACAGCAAATCTATACTAATTGGTACATGTCACTAATTGGTACATGTTGATTTTTAAGAGTTTCCTGGAAATATTCTGTTGTGCACTGATGCTCCACCTCCATGCTGACCATGTGATGCAGGTCAAACATAGACTGCCAGTGGAGGGAGGAAACCACATCGTCTTCCTCTGACTGAGCGAACGCTGCAGGATCTGTTTACCTTCACAGCTGCTGATACTGGAGACTCTGAGAAGATTTTTGATCAGTTTTTACCCATAATGACAAGCCTGCTGGTGATGGGAGATAAACTGTTGGATATGTGGACGAAAGGAGAGAGAGAAAAACAATTCTGTGTGGATGAAGAGAGGGAATCACGGCAGCACAAACCCATTTCCCATTCAATTGAAGAAATACTAAGAAGACCAATCAGAAAAAAGGAAAGAGTTTATCGAAACTGGTCTGTTATTAAAGAAAACACTGAGGTACATAACCAGCTCTCTTACACAGGTAAGGTTTTAAATCTACCATTAATTAACAGTTAGATTTAAAATGTAGCCAGAAAATAAGTTTTCCCATTAAAGCTTGTCACTGTTCATAGATTTCTCACAGAAAAATCATGAAGAATCTCCAAAATCTGCCACAGAAACCAAAAGTGAGTATTTATTAATTATCTGGGTCGCAGAGACGCCTCCGTAAATGTGGCATTTATTCAACACGCAAAGAGATTTTAAGACATTGTTCACCTGCAGGTCAGAAGAGGAAAAGGCAAACCAGGGTGACGTTCACGTCGTTCCAGGTTCAGGAGCTGGAGGCGGTTTTCCATCAGACTCACTATCCAGACGTCAACACCAGAGACGAGTTGGCCGGCCGCCTGCAGCTGACGGAGGGACGAATACAGGTGCAACACCTGCAGACGGTCATGAACCTGCTGACGGTTCAAGACCGAAAGGACGCAAACAATTCCAGATAATGATATCTATATGTAAACAGTCATATTTAATCAATTATAACGTCCTTTCCAATGAGGCTCATTTATCAGATTAACCTGTAGAAAATAACAACCTTTTAATTAATCCCATATTTCTCAATTAAAAAATATTTGTTATTGGTCAGATTTAATAATAATGAGCCTTTGTTTCCTGATAAAATGTAGCCAATATCATTTAAAAATAAGAAAAAAATGAAATAATCAAGTTAAGAGTAATATTCTAATTTTAAATATTTGCATTGGATGTAAGCAAAAATAATTAGCAGAAATAAAAACGTATAAATGTCATTGTAAATAGTAATTTATTCCCAAAGTATGTTAAGAAAACTAATCAGCAGAGGTTGAGCACCGCTAACTGAAAGGCTAGCTGTGCTAACCCAAAGGCACTAAAATTATATGGAAAATATTATACTTTTTTTGTATTTCTCCTTGCTAATTGTTCTATATTGTCTGTATTTTATTTTGTTCCTGCAGGTTTCTTGTTTGAAATAAAGTTAATGGGGTTAAAAAAGATAGAAGGAGGCTGCTGTGTATATAGTCTCCACCCTCTTTATAATAAGAGCATGAATATAAATGGCTAATTATTTGGAAAAATTCTGAACAATCGATAACCAAAACTTCTTCCCAGATGTCTAGATTTATTCAACTGAAAGTTTCTGAAACATAAATTAGTTCTTTAGAATTTATCCAGAAAATTTAATTTCGGAAAAGCTAAGTATGTTAAATGTTTTCATAGTTAGCAAAAGTGTTAAAGTGCTAAGCTAAAATTAGCTTAGCTAATAGCAAAGCTAAGATTAGCTCTGCTATTAGCACACTAGCACAAATATGCCCAACACTGCATACTTTCATCCAAAATGCTTGTAAAGCCAAGTAATATTACAAACAGATTGCTTAACTGAAGTAAAAATGTAATAATTGTTGAATAATTCATGTTTTGGTAACGTGGCATAAAAACAAAATGGAATTTTTTTAATTTAAATGCACTGTTTTTTTATGTTTTTTTTAAACTGGTTGTAAACGGCTTTTGACCTTGACAGAGGCAATTCAGCGTCTCTTAAACTCTTCGCCTTTTAATGCCTTTAATTACACCTTTGTTACATCGTTTTGCAGATTTCATCTCCCAATAAAAATGAATTTTATTGTGCTTCAGATTTGGTTCCAGAACCGCAGAGCAAAGTGGAGAAAGTCAGAAACACTGAAGGAAATTGAGGTGATGACCAGGCGGCGGATATGTTCAGCCACTCATCCTCTGATTTATTACGAGGTACTGAGACTCATTATCCAGGCAGGTTGTAAAATCACTGGGAAATATTGTTTTCATTTTGTCTCTTCCAGGAGCCGCCTCTTGACCCGCTGCGCTGGCTGACCTGCTGGACACCTGAACCATCCAGGCTGTTTTTCAGATCCACTCCAACACAAGGCAGCACACACTGCCACAGTCACAGGACTCTGTGCTCCCAGCTGTACGGGACAGAACGATAGCCCTTCTCATCATCTCACAATGTTCACAGTTTTAAAAATCGTTTTTTATATAATATGTAAAAAAAAAAAAAAATAGGGGAGTTTTGAACCAGGTTCTGTGAAATGTAACCTTAATTCTCAGAATATCTCACATTGTGTAGTGCGCATGCAGCTAAAAACGTTTAGCATTTTCCAATAAACCGAATTTCTGAAATGAATTTTGCATTTTCTTTAAATGTTGCAGATAAATCTGTACAGATTAAGCTTTGAAAGCAGTTGTGCTCTACATGTCTCTCACCAGAAACCGCTGTGTTGTTATGGACGACAGCATTTAGCCTTTTTCATGACGCCACACTTCCTTGTGAAAGATAAGATTAGCCCATGTCATGAAAAGTTCATCTGTTTGACTTTCTGACAACCTCTCCTTATCTTAATTTGGACTTGCGAGACGAGGTTATTCACAGGTCAGCTCAGTGATTTGGAGGGTTTGTCAAATCAGTCCAAAGGCAAAAATATCACCTAGTGGAAGATCTTTACAACTAGGAGCTCACATGTTAGTGCTGGAAAACTTCTGCTTCTTTAAAATATATTCTCTACAAATGCCACTTTGTTTTAGAAAGTCAGGCTTAAATTTTTTTTCCTCTTGTGCAATAATCTAAACAGTTCTCAATTCTGCTTTATGTGAATAATTACAAGTCCTCAGAAAGATAGCAAAACACCACCTTGCAGATCAATTCAACAACTGATTTGACGGAACCAGAACTGATTGCAGGTTTATGAGAACGGCTCAACTTTTCCCCTCAGCCATATCTTTTGTTTACTGCCTGAGTGAGAAATTTATTACTGCTTCACAAAGTTAAAGAGCTGGCAGGGAGCAGCACAAAAAACTTTGACCACTGTTGTATAACTGCAAATTATCACAAGGAGGGCTTTATAATTAATTAGTGATCATTGTTAGACATCAAATGCTTTGATTTTTTTAAGCAAAAATAAAACTGTAGAAATTATTTTATAGTTTCTCATATTTTATCTGACTTTGCCATTTTTTACAGTGCCGCTCCTGTTTTCTTTTTTTATTGTTTACTGTGAAGTAAAAGATAAAAGAAACTTTTCACCTGAACTGAAGAAAACATGAAAAAATAGAAAAAAAAGTCCTCAAATACACCAAACCCAAAATATCTAATTTCTTATTCCTCCCACAATAGCTATTTTATAATAAAAAAAAAAAATACAAGTAACACATAAAGACTAGACTTTACTTAGACTTATTTTATTGTCATTGCACAAAGAAACATAAGTAAAATTGGTAATGAAATGTCATCGCTTGTCCACCGGAGCACACACAGAAACACCGGTGTGCCTATAATTACATAATAAACAAATAATGTATTGCTAAATATATATAACTTAGTATTTTCAAGCAGTCTTAGACAGTTTTGTGATGGGATTGTTGAGCAATCTGATGGCCAGTGGGAGACAGCTATTTCTGAACGAACATGAATGGCATCAACTTTACAGAATGATTTTAAATATAAATATCAACAGAGGTGTAAAAAAACATTCTCTGATCATCAAATAATTTTAGTTTCTAATGAAGAAAAACAAGCAGTTTTTAGATGATGAGTTCATTTATTGTGGGAAAAGCTGCTGAATCTAAACCAAACTGGCTTGTGAGAAAATATAACCTGTTATTAACTGGGATTCATCATATTTTTTCATTTCAACTAGTTACATTTATATGAGTAAGTTTGTGGAGAGGGGTGTGAATACTTTAGGGCTGTCAGACAAAGTATGTTATGTCTTAAAGTAACCAAAAGGTGGCGCCCTTCAACCCATGAATAGACAAAAATGACACCTTCCGTTTAGTTGAGTGTCATCAACACTGACCTTGTTTTAGGAAGGTTTCATTAGTCATAGTTATCCATTTGTGATACTATATAGAGCAGCTAACGTGTTGTGATTTCCTTCCCGGATATTTCCTGTCCTCTGCTTCCTCTCCGAGGAAGAGGAGGAGGAGGAAGAGGAGGGCGGACACTCAGCATCCTCCAGCCTCCACCCGCCTCTCTGGCTCTGCCTCCATCCGACACGGCGCTGGATCAGACCTGCAGGGGGGTGGGGGGCAGAAAAACACACTGCGGAAAGAGGGCGATGGCCGCCGGTGGAGGATGCGGGGAATCGGTGGATCAGTACCGGGCCGAGGTGGAGAGGCTCACGCAGGAGCTGGCCGAGGCCAACCGGGAGAAGATCCGGGCTGCGGAGTGCGGGCTGGCCGTCCTGGAGGAGAACCAGGCGCTGAAGCAGAAATATGCAGAGCTGGAAACCGACCAGGAGACCCTCCGGAAGGAGCTGGAGCAGCTACAGGAGGTAAGGCTCCGGAGCGGGAGCGTTTGGACCCGCGGGGACGGGAGCGCAGTGCGGTCAGCTGCTGGGAAACTTGTGAGCGAATCATCTGGGAGGGTCTGGCATTCAGGAAGGGAAAATAATTGGGCTGGTTATCTAATCTGATCTAATCTATGACTGGAAACTGGAAATCCTTCAAACTGAACAGATATATATCTGTTCAGTTTGAAGGATTTCAGTTATGATAGTTGGAAGCAATATGATAACTTCCAACTATCATATTGGAAGCTGATAGGTTATAAACTGCACAGTCTGAAGCCTGCAGGCCTAGTTCAAACCCAAAGTCCCAATAAATAATACATCCTGTAGGAATCTGGAACCTCTGCTCATCTTAATATCTGCACTTTTAAAGTCATTCCACAGATTTCACAGGCACACTTATTAAACTGTTGGATGAGGTTTAATGGAGATAAAACCAAAACATGGGAACATGTAAAGTCCAACATATCAGAGCCAAAGTGGCTGAAGAAGTTCTGTTGGACTGATTATACATTTGGTCCATTTGCATCATGGATCTCTAAAGCAATGAGACGCTGATGCTAACAGGATTGAGCTCAAGGTTATGGAGAACCAATAAGGCGAGACGAAGCATTTCTGTTCAGCTGAACTTTGTAGAAAAACCTTCTGCATGTTTGTCTCCTCCAGATCTGAACATCTACTGACCACCATGTTTAACCAGCTTCATGTCTCCGCAGCATGATGCTGCCACCACCTGTCCAGTGTTAGCTATCCTCAACGCATCCCGTTTTGCTCATTATAGCATCTGCGTCTTAAAGGGGCAGTGTTATGTGTTTTCCAGGCATTTTATAACACAATCAGGTAATTTGTTATAAAAATACTGTGTATGAAACGTAAATTCACTTCACTTTGCAATTTAATGCCTTGAAATTGGGCCTCTGTCTCTTTAAGAAGCTGCTGCTCTTTCTGACATGTCGTCACAACAGTGTTCGTCCATTATGCCATTTACAACTGTTCTTAGGAGCATTGGGCTGAGACTGATTCATATAAAAAAGTCAGAAATTTTAATCTTACCCTTAGTTTAGGTAAGATTAAAACTAAAAGTAGTTTTAATCTTAAAACTTAGCCAGGTTGTAACAGTTGGAGGCTCTTCTGGGATTTGAACCTTCTTGGACCTTTTGTTGTCCTTAATATTTAAGAATAAAATCAGATTTGTATGTTTTCCTCATACATCAGAATAATGTTCTTCTTTCAGTCAAATTTAAATTGTTCTTATCTTTTTTGACCTTTGCTTACTTGGACTAAGACGACAGAGAGCAGGTGATTAGTAGACATGTTTATTGGTCCCAGACGGTTCTTCTTTATGGTTACATGCTCAGCACTGAAGGATGAAGACATTAAATATGTATCTCTGAGCTTTTTCTGTGTGACATTCTTGCACAGCTGCCTCTACATTAAAAAATCATGATGGCATCTTTTGCTCAGCCTGTGCAGTATTTCAGGCAGCACTTAGCAGGTTACATCATGCAGATGTCATCCGATGTACATTCATGCTTGGAAAGTTGAGTTGAGGAGACAACCTGACTCACCGTCTGGCTAATATCTCATAATTTTGGATTGTTGTTGCTGGCTGACAGAAAGTTGAAGGGTGTTGGAGAACAGAAAGTTCATTTAGTGAAACACTATGATAAGATCGACCATCGTTTCTGTAGAGTATCATATCATCCCCCCTCCCTCACTTGTTGCTGTGTGGCGTCAGCTGGCTGAAAGAAAGCTTCTGGATTTTTCCTTCATCTCAAAAAATGTTCCTGTTTTTTATGAAAAATACAGGAAAACACCACAGCCCTCAGGCACCAATTTAATTTTGACATTATGATTCACCAATTCTATAAAACCTCTAGATATTGTATTTATGTTTATATTTGCTCTCTATCGTTCTGTCTTATTCTTGCTTTAATTAAAGTTATTGGGGAAAGAGAGAGAAGGTGAGGAGAGGAAACGGAACTGCTGCGTTAACAGACTTCACCCTCTTCAAAATAAGAGCGTGAATAAACACGGCTAACTAATTGAAAAATTCTTAACAATCGATAACCAAAACTTTTTCACAAATGTCAAAATTTATTTAACTTTACAAAACAGCCAAGTAAATTAGTTTTTTAAAAGGTATCCAGAAAAATACATTTAGAGGCAGCTAAGTGTGCTAAATGTTTTCAATGAAAAGCTAGCTATGCTACTATTAGCGCTTTAGCAGAAATGTGCCGCTGACATTATTTCACTGATTCAGATCCTTCCTCTGAAATTACTAATACATTCTTCATTCCAATGGATGATAATATATAAAAAATAATAAATACAAACCATATTGGGTTTTTTTTTTTTAATAAAATTTTTGCAAAACAATTGAATAAAAAACAGACTAAATTTCAAAAATATATACATAATAAGGAAAAAAATTAACAATAGTCAACAAATAAAAATAAGAAGTTGTTCATTTTGGCAAAGAAATTGTATTTCCTTTCTGTAACAGTTGATAAAATTCTCACTTTTGGCTTAAATGTCAGGTGATTGAACAGATTTGTGTTGCTGAGTTGTGGTGACATCAACTCATATGCGCCACTGCTCCTCCACTTCCTGCCATATTATATTAGCCCGACCTTTTTAAAACAAATGTCTTTAAAAAGAACTTTTTAAAACAACGGGTTGTTTTTTTACCTTTATGCAACCTTATGCACAGTGTTTTAAAACTACACCTGTTGACTAAACTGATCCCGCAGCAGTTTGATTTGTGTTAAAACAACAAAAAGGTCCAATAATCTGCTTAAGAAGTGCAGGACTTTGCAACCTTTACAGTGCAAAGAACTTTTTCTGCAAATAATCGGCTTAAAGCCACAAAGCAACTTTATATTTTTGATACATACCCAATAAATGACATTTGTTGTCATTTTTTAAAGAACATTTTGTTCTGTTTTTAGGTGTTAAAATAAAGTAAAACTTAAACTTTTACACAAAGATCATGGGTTCATTTGGGTGAAAACTTATGTAAAAGAGAAAAAGAAAAAAAGGGCACATTTTCCAAAAATAAAAAATCAAAATAAATATTAATGATGCTTTTGTTGTGGAAATTTAACCTAACTGAAAACTTTTAAAGGTTACATTTGTTATTTAAAATCATATAGATTTTAAATATAGATTGGCTCTGAGTTATGAAGAGCCAATGAGCCGCTAGTGGCTCCGGAGCCTCAGGTTGAAGACCAATGATGGGAGTGTGTGTTTATTCTGTGTGTTTTACTTAAGTCTGAAAACTTAATAATAAATAAGCAATGTGGATTTCTGTAATAATCGAGGTTAAATCTTGATTTACAGCTACTTTGCATTTAGCATGAAACTGGAATATTTTACTTTAAATGATTGTACTTTAAGAGCCTCAACTGAGAAATAAGTTAAAACAGAATCAGTGAAGAAAAGCAATGTTGCTAAATGAAAATGATAAAACTGAAGACTGATTAATTGTTCATTATTCAGTCACATAAGCAACATGAAGCTAATGTTTGACTTCTGTCCCTCAGATCTGTTGGGTGTTTTAAAAAGCCGTTCTCTTTGCTCTGGTTTGTTTTCGTCGTCAGCAGCAGTGTTTCTCCAGCTGCTCGTCCGTCTGCGTGCCGTCGCTCGGCTCTGGCTGAGGGAATATTCAGTAAAACACGCCGCCTCTCCTGCACCCGCGGCACAGACCTCTGTGACTGTGAGAGTGAGTGCCAGAGTGCAAACCTGCCACCACAATAACATCATGTCTCCGCTCCACGTTCCCAGGAGAGCGGCCTTATCAGGGGAAGCTAGCTGCAGACGGAAAACTGAGGCGCCTCTGGGCCTGAAAGCAGTGAAATGCCTCATCATTCTGGAGGAAGAGACATCTTCATTTTTATATAAGAATCCTCTTGACATCACTTTTAAAATAATTTCATTATTTGGTCTCTGTTCACAGAAGTAACCGTACCACATTTTGCTGAAGCTAAACATAATTCTCATAATTCTTACTGGTTTGCTATAGCGGTGCGCAGATTACAGTTTTCTGGCTGGTAACTGATCTTTATGAAGCCTGATTGCTCCGATTTAGCCGAAACCAATTTTTAGGTCTAAAAAGTTTCTAAATATAGGAACAAAGTTGCTAAGTTGGCAATTATTGTTAACCACACATGTGCAGACTGCTGCTGGCCACGCCCCCAACTCAATGTTTACACTCACGCATGAAAATGTCTGCAAACAGATGTGCAATTATACAACCGTACATCTTTGAAAAGCAGAAGTGGAGCCTCCTATACAACCAATCAGAATGCAGCAAGTGGTTTCTGGATGGTAAACCAACTAAACACTCGTCTTGCTCAACAGCCGTTGTACAGTGAATATAGGTAAAACCAGCTGACCAAACATGCTGGAGCTGCACTCTGGTTGCTTTATGGATTTCGCAGGGGTTGCTAGGTAACAGGCCTGTTACATTCCAAAACGTTGTGAAACTGCTCATTTTCCAGACACCAAAAAGATTAATCTATTTCTAAAATCAGCTGGGTGTTTGTTTTAAGCATTTTGGATGTTTGTAGTAGAAACCCAAATGAAAGTACAAAACTGTGCAAAATGTGAATCCTGCCTAAATCCTCCCCTTTAAACATCAAGAGCTTTATCCTGTTCTGTAAATTCAGCAACAAACTTGTTATTTGATGCACTTTCTAGTAAAACTCAGAGGCTTTTTAGGGTCATAATGTGTGTATACATAAATGTATGTGTACATTAAACACACATTATCATTATTTAATCTGTTAAATAAGACAGATTAAATAATGGGGATAATTATTTAATCTGTTTATGGCCAGTCTTGAACTGAAACAGAATGTTGATGGATGAGTTTGGATTTGCTATAAGCGTTAGAAAATCTCCAGGTTCGATCTTAAAGAAGAACAAAGATGTGTCCTTGTGTTCCACAGTTACATCGGTGCTGCTTCTGTGCTTTCATATTTTTTGTTTTTGCAGTTCTTGCTGCTCTGGTTGAGCGTCCAGATCGCAGCTGGTGGAGAGGATGCTTCATAGAACTGGTGCTAATTTTCACCTGCTTGTTTTTAAAATGGAAAAATAACAAAAAAGACACAATTTTAGTTTTTTATTTTGCTTGTGAAGCAAATGTTTGCATCTCTTTGCTGCCTGAGGCAGAAGCAGAGCAGCAAACCGAGGCTCTCGCTCTTTGTTCTGATACTTTTACTTCTCTTTGTTTTCTTTCTGCCCTTCGGCCCAGTCCTGCTCTCGTCTCTCGTTTTCCTGTGTGTGTGTGTGTGTGTGTGTGTGTGTGTGGGTGTGTGTGTGCGTGTGTGCGTGTGTGTGTGTGTGTGTGTGTGGGTGTGTGTGTGTGCGTGTGTGCGTGTGTGTGTGTGTGTGTGTGTGCGCGCGCTCTTCGACTCTGGATAGCTGCATGCGCAGTGACGGACACACTCCTGTGGTCCTGCTTGTTAGTGCTGTTTCCGGGCAGATCAGAGTCTGATGGGAGGAAATCAGAGATGCCATCACAGCAGAGCATAGAAGTAGTGTCATCAATTCACATTTAATAGTTCAACTACCTTCCATATTATGATCTGAATAATTATTTTATTCAGTCGATTTACTCATGGCAAATTTAGAAATAGCTTAGATTCGACCAATATTTTTCATTCTGTTTGAAAAAGAGAACCCGCACTAATGAAACAACGTCAAAGGAGGAAATGATCTGTTCTTATTTATATTTTCATTTTTTAAAAATGGCATGTTGAAAATTATTTATTATAGATTATAATCAGTATGAAAGTCTTTACTGGCATGACAGTGTTTGTGTGTTTCTGCAGTGACTGTGATGATTTGCTTTGGTGATGATCAGTTTGAGGCTGTAAGGCCCCAAGTTATATAATGTTTTATTTATTTGGCATAAAGAGATTAACAATCGATTTTTATGATTGAATTGTTGCATTTGTGGTTTTCCGTTCATACTTTGGGCTTTTTATTTAAAGCCAGTAATTGTTACTTATTGAACCTGTTATAGTTCTATCAGTTATTCTGATGATTAATCAATGAATCAAATGTTTAAAATGCCACAGTTTTTTAGATATTCTTGAGATTGACAAACATTCATCTTGTTGTTCAAACGGCTGCAGATGAATAAGATGAAAGAGTTTAATATAATCTCTGCTGCTGCAGGTAAATTGTTGCAGATTATCACTGAGCAGCCGGATTGAGTAGAATCCATCGTCCTCTCAGCCACGTCCGCTTGCATTTTTTAAGATAAAGTCACTCAGTAACAAAAGAGGCAGACAGGTTGTAAGTCGCCTCCACCCGTTCTGCTCTCTTCTCTGTATTGTGAGGTTGGTGGGGGACGGTAAACGTGGCTGGAGGAGCTAAATCAATCCATGATGAGACAGTGTGCTTTTTTCTTCCTATTTTTTCCACCTCTGCACCATCAGCTCACCGTCTCCTGTTACCCTCCTACCCCCTTTCCTCTGCCCTCCCCTGGAGTGAAGTGGTAATTATCCATCGATTTCTCCTCTGCTTGGTGAAAATGTATCATGTCAGAGCGGCGCTGTGTGTAGCGTAGCATACACAGTGGAAATCAGTGCATGGTAGTGCAAACGGTGCGGCTTGGTTGTGCATCAGACCAAACAGAGGGAATATCTGCAGCTGAAGCCGTCTGGGAGGCAGGTAGCGTCTCCTGAAAGGCGTCCATGAGTGGGTCCGAACAGAACCAACCCACTCCGCCTGCTCTCGTTTTATCGTTGCTAAGTACACAGATTAAATATTGAGTTGCAGTTCTGGTGATGTCAACCTGTGACCATAGCAACAAGCTCCAGGATGCAGCCCAGTTTGGTCATCGTAACCCATCCAGCTTTGAAACATATATTTTTCCTTTTGCTTCATTTGAAGCTGTCATCTCCACACAAGCCAGAAGCTGCACAGAAAGCTGTGTTTTGCTGCAGTGAAACCCAGTAGGAGCAGGACACCCCTGTCTGCAGGATGCTGTATTGATTAGTGGTCGACTTTAGCTGTGTCTGCTGCAAACTCTGAAAGCAAAGCAAAAATTCAGACAGTCTTCGTTTTGGGAAAACTTTTGAATTCACAACAGAAAAATCTTCCTCTAACAAGCTGATGTGCTTCTGACATTTTTTCGCTTTATGCCTGTTTACAGAGATCCAGTCCAGGTTTTATTTGTTCAAACCAGAACAGGAAACTTTTCATGCTTCAGCATATTTCCTCCAGATTTTGTCCAAGTAAGAGCTTCAGTTCAGATACTTTTCATTGTTGTTTCCTTGTTGTTGATTTTAGTTTGTGCATCTGGAAGTGACAGAGCTTGAGTCCATTCAGTCGCCAGTTTTTATAAACATGTATATATGAAGAGCCCTTCTGTGTAGATGCTTTTACTGAGGGAAGGAGAATCAAAGCTGTTTTCAGCTTCAGTGAGCTGTTAGAGACGGAGGAAGAGGAAGAGGAAGAGCAGAGATGTAGGGAGCTGTTTAAAAGGAAACTGTTTACTTTCTACAACTCTCAAAGGTTGCTAAAGAAGGACCTTCACTGTGATGCCTACTTGCAATTTTTTTGTAAATATAACATTTAAAAAGATATTGCAGCTAAAAAAAATGCTAAAAATACTTTAAAAATATCCTGTGATGTTCCCTCTGCTTCTAATAGACATATTTAATAACTTGTCATGGCTGGAAGGGCCAGTAAATATATTTTCAATGTAAAAAAAATTAAACATGGATCTGAATTTGGGCTTTTCTTTACTGATGTTAGCATGTTAGCATGTTAGCATGTTAGCGATGTGTTGGAACAGCTGTTTTCAGATCTCTGAGAGCAGAGTTCATAAAGGCCCAACGTCTGTCTGTCTGTCTGTCTGTCTGTCTGTCTGTCTGTCTGTCTGTCTGTCTGTCTGTCTGTCTGTCTGCCTAACCCTCCATCAGGAGAGAAAGTCAATAGTTTCCAACCTAAGTACAAAAAAATAGATGAAAAAGAAAATTACTGGTACTTTTGGTTTCATTCTGTTCAATTCAATGCAATTTCTCCATAAAAAACTGATAAGCTGCTGAAACCTGAATCTGTTATTACAAACAGTTGGCTCTTTATAATTTTTTGTCAGTTGTTCAGGGCCATTGTGGAGGGTTCAAAGAGCCACTTGTGGCTCCAGAGCCGCAGGTTGGAGACCCCTGCTTTAGATTTAGATCCAGTTGGTTTAAGAAATGTTTTCCACAATGTTCTGCATCTAATCTGGCTGAGATTAAATCATGTACTATTTTCTTCAGTTTTCCCACATTCAATCTGAAGTCAGAGGCTGTAATGTCACTGTAATCTCTGTAAAATTAATATTTATTTGAATCCTCGGATGTTTTGCATGTGGAAGAATAGTTTTTGTTTAATCAGTCAGATATGAGTTCTCAGTCCAGATCTTCCTTCTCTTTTCTTCCTTCCATCATTTTTCCTTCGTTTCCTCTGACGGTCTGAAGACGTTCATCCAATCACTGAGCTCCCTTCCTTCCTTCCTTCCTTCCTTCCTTCCTTCCTTCCTTCCTTCCTTCCTTCCTTCCTTCCTTCCTTCCTTCCTTCCTCTTTAAGTGAATGGCACAAGTCAAGAGTAAATACCATCAAAACGTATGCAGAGGTTTGCTTCAGGGTGTGTGTGTGTGTGTGTGTGTGTGTGTGCGTGCGCGCAGCCTATCCTCTGATTGGCTGGTGGATTCGTCTCGTCTCCTCCTCATCATGGACTCATTAATTAATGACACAGAAGCTACTGTAAATATTTCACAGTTTGATTTGACTTTATCGGGTTTGTTTTGCCTGAATTCCCAGATTTAAATCAGGAAACTGGAAAATAAAAATGGATTGAAGGGTTTAAGTTGATTGAGGGATTCTGGGAAATTTTAAAGCAGAGCATCCCACAGGTGGTGTTGTCCCCATTCTGGGAATTATTCAATATAAAACATGTTAGTATTAAATTATGGATTATTTTATTTTGTCAGCATAATCAGGGAAACAGGCGTCAGATCCCCTTCCCCTCCGTTATTATCCGTGAAAGCTTCATCTCAGCTCCGTGTTTCTGCTGTAAAGCTTCGTTGCAGACGGAGAAATGAAACTACAGGATTGTCGTTGTGCAGCGCAGCGCCGGCTTTCTCAGTAATAAACTGTAAACATCCCTGCTGATTCAGGCGAGGAGCAGGCCTCAATCTCCTTTAAAGCTGTACTTATTGATTATATTTAATAAAATCGGACAAAGCCAACATGGACATTAAAAATGTCTGATGTTTCTGTGGATCTGCAGCCGTGATTAACCAGCTTCCCCTGCCTGCTGGCGACATGCACTTACAGGCCTCACATCTCTTGACTTGGCACTTTCCCTGGTTCCTGAAGCTGATGGCGACATTTCTGCGTCCTTGTTAGAGGCTAAATATGGCTCCATCCTCCTCATCATCATGGAAAACTGCAACTCACTCTGTAGCCGTCAACAAAGACCTCCTACTCAGAATGAACCGATAAACCAAATTAAAATGCTTGGATGATATGTAAAGAAATATATTATTAATATTTAGTGATTTTCTTGTTTTTACTGAATTAAAATATAGAGATTATGAGTTTTATTTTCATAGAAAGCACTGTGATCTGCAGCTAATATGCTCAATAACTGTGGCTGCATTAAAGCTGCAGAATGTAAATTTTATTAAAAATATTTGTGCATATTTGTTGATACTGTATTGACAATTTATTATGAGACAAATAATCTGTGAAAAAATCAAGCTGCTCTGCCTCGTCCCAGCACTAACTAAAAACAGCCAATCAGATCCTCCTGGATCTGATTGGCTGTGGCTCTACCACACAGCCACAGCGACTGCGTGGTAGAGTAGTCGTCTTGCAATCGGAAGGTTGTAGGTTCGATTCCAGCTTCCTCCTGCCACATGTCGATGTGCCTCTGGGCAAGGCGCTTAACCCCAAATTGCCTACCGATCTGCGTATCGGTGTATAAGTGTGTGTGTGTTTGTGAGTGCGAATGGGTGAATGTGACTCTAGTGTAAAGAGCTTTGAGTGGTCAAAATGACTGGAAAAGCGCTATATAAGTTCAGACCATTTACCATTTTAGCTCTGCCAGTCATCCTCTGTGTGAACGCTTTACATCTCACACACGCACGCACATACCCGACCACACACACACACACACACACACCCTCTGTCTCTCAGCAGCAGTCCTGGTCGTCTCTCTCCATGGTTCTGAAAGCCCTGGTGTCTCTGGCTGGACGTCCAGCTGGTCTTCCTCTGGACGTGTCTTTTTACATGGAAGCAGAAGATTTAAGTCCTTTATGAGTTGATTTTTTTGCTTTTAATTAAATGATATTTGCTGTGTTGTAAAGATAAGAGCTGGAGAAGCGACACAATGGTTATCATACAGTAATGTGATGGTATTTTTACATTTTCATCTATCACTGACAAAACAAAACAAAAATCTTTTTATCTGTCTGAGATCAGCAACTGCTGTCACTTCCAGCTTTTATTAGGAAAACATGAATTATGATCATCATCATCATCATCATCATAATTATGGTTTACCCTCAATTTACTGACAGTTTTCTTCCTTCCAGCTTTTTTGGCCCCTTAAAAATTTACACCAGTCGTGGTCACAGTTATTAATAAGCAGGATTTTTGATGGTTGTTTTATCATTTCCCTTCAATTTATTCATATAGCACCAATTCACAACAAATGTTGAAAAAAATCTTTTTAATTCAATGACACATGATCCCGATTGATCCTAGTAATCAATCCGTGCATTAAGCTCAGTTTATTATACAAATTAGTTTTAAAAGTTTCTGTCTAAGGAAACCATGGGAGCTCTGAGGTTTTGACGGCTTAAATTGAAACACAGAGTTCAGATATCTGACATTCTTCATTTGTTTATGACCAAGTCGGACTTTGTTTTAATTGAGTGACCGTCTGGCTGAGCAGCAGAGGAAAACTGAGCGCAGCAGTGAGTGTTTGCATGGACAGCTTCCTGTGATGATGACCTGCCTCCAGTGAAATCCTTATAATCCTGTTTTACTTTAAACAAAACATATCACAGAAACGGATCTCAGGAAATATTCCACGGTTCCTGCCGTAGTTTGGGTCCCTTGCAGGAAATTCTTGTTATAATTTTTCATTTTCACAGTAATGAGTCATGAGGCTATTAGACTGTGAGAGTAAAATCCTTAATTTGAACTGAGAAACAGTGGTTGTGTCTGCATTCCTGCACTGAAACTGTAACTGTAGCCGCTGCTCTAAGCCCTGACCACGAAAATCTGATCAAATCTGCTGTAAATCCCTTCCTGTCTTTACATTTCTAATAACAAGTAAACTTCCTGCTCCAGTTTGCATCACAGATTAAGCCGTGATGCTGCGTGTGCAAAAAGATTTCTGTTGCATGCAGAAAATACAGGATTTCACACCCTAAAGGCGTCTCCTGACTCCTCATTATGGGCTGCAGCACAATGGGAGGGATTTCAGGGTCGCACCCTCCTCCTCCTCCTCCTCCTCCTCCTCCTCCTCCTCCTCCTCCTCCACCTCCACCACCACCACCCCCCCCCCCCCCACCCCCACCCCCACCCCCCCCCCCCACCCCCCCCCCCCCCCCACCACCCACACACACCCCCCCACCCCCAAAAAACACCAA
>CAEFZX010016921.1:0-53412 GCA_903066825.1 Alfaro cultratus
ATCTATCTATCTATCTATCTATCTATCTATCTATCTATCTATCTATCTATCTATCTATCTATCTATCTCTCTGTCTGCCTGCCTGCCTGTCTGTCTGTCTATCTAAACTATGAATATCAGTCCATATGTATTTCAGTATTGATTCAATCAATCCACCCTTTCCTGTAGGAGCAAAAGGCGACCAGGGCATATTGCCAGGGCAATATTGCCTCCATGGAAATGGGGAACTGCCATCAATGTGTAACTGCAGGCTGATAACACAAGCACCAATTGCTGACTAATAAGATCAAGGTGTGGCTCCGTGTGGCCTTAGACGGCACAAAGTGGCATCAAAGTCACGAGTTATTCGTGATTTTATGGCCCCAATCCAATTAACGTACAGAGATTTGCTCACGTTCGAGGGATAGCTGAAAGTTTCTGTAGTTTTTTATTTTTTATATATATATTTATCTGTGCTGGGTGGATTGTTGCTGTCTGGACTGCTGGAGTGCAGGGTGAAAGGTTCACAAAAACAGTCTGAAATCAAGCATCCTCTCTCCCCTGTTGTTATAATGTAAAATGTGTTTTTTGGTTTGTGTGCCGCTGCACATGCCAGACTGCAGTGCTGACAGTGACAGAGGCCAGAGCTTATTTGAAATGTGTGCGTGTTCATGTGTGTATTTCAAACAATGATTCAGTACTCAGTGTGTGTTTGCTGTCAGTGTGTATGAATGAGGAGGTGTCGGGTGAGGGACTAGATAGAGATGATGGTATGTGCGGCACACTGTTGCTGTGAGGAAGGTGTGTGTCAAAGTGCGGGGGTGCGTGTATGCGTGTGTTTGAGCCAGGCACCAGGAAAACTGTCCCCATCCTGGCTGGGGCAAAGACTCAATCACTTGGGGTCGGTGACTTACTTTGGCCCTTCTTCCTTACACACAGACGCTCACACACACACGCGTGCTCTCAAGGAGAAAGAGGCCTGTAGACTCCTGGCTCCAGGAAGAACACTTCAAATGGAAAAGCAGGAAAACCCAGGAAGAGAAACGATATGAGGCCAGTGAAACACACACACATTCACACAGACGTCACTCCGTTGTATTCGAGGTGTTCCTCACTGGCATTTTCCTTTGCATAGTAAGCAGAAAATCTGAATTCTTTCAGCTAAAGGCCTTTCATCTTCTCTACATCTGTTCCTGCTGATGTCACCTGTTTGTCTTGTTACAGCAGATCAGGCTGATGTTCCCTCATGTGACAAAAGAGTGAAAATCAATTCAAACACAGCTCAGATGTCTGCATTTATCTGATGAGTTATGCTCAGTTTTACAGCTTTGTTGCTCAAAATACTCTTTCAAGTTTGACTGATTGCAGGTTTACAACTATATCTAAAAGTTCACACACAATTATTGATCGTATAGTAAGCAAAATATTGAAGTGTACAATAAACTAAGCAGTCAAAATGAAATCAGTTCATACTAAATTGTTAGTTTGTTTATATAACATCGACTCACAAATAATGTATCAGGAGGCATTTTACAAGGCAAACAAATCCAGTTTATACACAGAACAATATAGTCAATCCAATGACACAGATTTAATGTCAGTTGCATACATTCCAGTTGTGGTCATAAACCAGTGCATTCAAATTCAGTTAATTGATAAAAAAAAACAATGCTGTCATCAAACAGAACCTGAGCAATTACATCAACTCATTGGCTATGCAACCATTCCTCCTCCTGAACAGTGAACAGTTTGCTTCACCCAACCCTTAACCTTGCAGCAGTCTCTCATTCTGAGCAGCACACATGTGGTGACAGATTAAATGAAAGCTCACCTTTAATAGCAATAATATTTATCTTTTTAGGAGGGATTGTCAATTTGTTCTCAGACGGGGTATGGGGGTAATACCTCTATGCTGTATTTTGTTGTCCATTCTGTAATGATTGTTAGAGTTCATACACGGTTGCAAGTTGTGCTTTTTAGGGCAATCTTTGTTTTTGCTTTTTATTGTAAATGCCTTGGCATAGTTAGTGCCTTTTGCAAATAAAGTGTGTCAGATGGACCATGAGTTCTGCTGATTAAGATTGTATGTTAATTATTTTGAAAATGTGACGTTTGAGTTGACAACTGCATTGATGTAATCAAGAAAAACTGTATACATTTCCATTAGATTGTTTTTTCTTAATCTGTCTGGAAAGGGTGAATTCCAAGTTTCTCTAGGGATGGTAAATGTGTGTAGCATTGGATCAACCAATGATTAACTAGTATTCTGAAATAGCTCAAATGTGCATCTCATGAACTATCAACTTCCAAGTATATAGTGAAAACAGCCAGTGCACATCACAGTGCTACCTTTCCCACAATGGAAGGACAAGAATTTGGAGAGTGAAAGAGTATGCATGTACAGTTTTCCATGAGGAGATTGTCCTATGTTCCCATTTCTACTTTTGGTTTTATTTTCTTTCAGATATGCAGTGCTGTCTGTTCCTTTCTGTGTCATAATACAATGGTCTGTCAACAAATTACAGTAAAAGAGTAAATATAATTTTGTCCAGTGTCTTGCCATAAATACAATTTGCAATTCTTGTCATCAAAACTTTAGACATAGAATATAACAAAATATCCGTCCAGAGTGCAGTTGTATTGACGACAAGAGTATGCAATTTAACTGTCTTATTCATACACACTTAAACAAGGACCTGTCACACTAAAGCACTGACATGTTCATCAGGTACTTTTGAGAGATGAACTAAGGATTTTCAGAAAGAGAAAATTTTGCTGTTTGTACGAATTGTTCTGAGAAATACACTTTCTGTTTTGCAAATGTAAAGGATGATTTGAGAAATGCACCGAAGCGACCGAGATAAACAAACCATCAGCAGAACCTGGCTCGGTGTTAGCAGCCGTCTGCCCCTATACCGCCTAGGTATTTGAGAAAACAGAGAATGCACACAAAAATTTGCTAAAGTGTGAATATATTTGTTACTTAGCATAGCCTATTTAAAGTCTAGAGCTCAATCCAACTGTGTATGACACTATCGATAGCTTTGCATGGACTTCTGTTCAGTAATGCATATGGTGTTATTCATCTTTTTTCTTTAAACAAAGACAATTTGTACTCCGTTCTCCATGTGACATGAAATCAAGGCTTTTTGATTTCACATTATTCATTCTGAACTTTTTTATATTTACATTTGCTAAGGTTGTTGGGTCTGGATTTGAGTGTTATTTTAAAGGATCTTGTGGATTAGGGTGTGTTTGTGTAGGTAAAGTTACACAGAGTCACACAGACACTGATCTTCTTAGAGAGAGACCTGGACATCAACAAGACGATCATCTCTTTTTCATACACACACATACACAGACACATGCAAACACACATCCACATACATTATTAACCAGAAGTGTATTTTTGAACAAATTATTAACTCCTCAAGTAATGGATCTCTCATGTGAGAGGCTGAAGAGCTGATTTGGACTCTATTTACACAATTTCAAGAACAGAACAAATACAAATACATCAAGCAGCATTTATCTACAGGTGATAAAAATCAAATAATCAAAATCATCGTTGTATTACTGATTAAACTTTAGCTTTAATAACATAAAACTGCATAATTTTTAAAGTTTAATCAGTAATACTTTTATAACAAATTTATGTCAGATCATGATTTCTTGGTTAATGACAAGTTGTCATAAAATGACTTTTATTCAAAAGTTGACATTTTGAATAATGTCAACTTTGTATTAAAAGTGTCGTGATTTACCGAATGACAATTTATGACAACAGCCATAAATATTCATGAAGACTTACACATGTTCATGACAGGTGTTATGTCATGTTTATGAAGTTGTCATGACAGTCTTATTCACAACCCATCAAATAAAGTGTTGACAATTATTTTTTTATTATTTCCAAATATGACAGAAAAACTAAACAAAACAAATTTTCATGTGAGTCTATTTTTTTCAGATTCCAGATGTGAAAGGTCCTCTGAAAGTTTTGTGAATGATTCTCTACTATTGACGGTTTAACATGCGCTTCAACAGTATCATAAGTGCCAGTTTTAAATCTCATGCCCCGTGACACTAAGTGCACGAGTGCAAGCAATAGCGAGAGTATTTTTAGCAGTGCGGACCAAGGGATCCCGGGACCTCTCCCTGTGATAAGCTGTGACCAAAGTCCGCTGGCTAGAGAAGGCCGAAAGAGCAAATAGGGAACGCACACACACATACGGAGTGTTTAATAAACGCATACATGGGACTTAGCTGCAGTGTGATGTGGCAGGCAAAGGTAAGGCTGCTTGTTTGTACACGAGGGGCAAATTAGGGGCAAGATCCAGGTTAGGTAAAGGTGAAGTGATGTCATCAAAACAATGGGTTCTGGAGGTGATGAGGAGTTCAGGCAGAGTTCATGCAAAGGTGGTCTGAGAAGCTTCTGGGGGACTTCAACGAGATGCTCTGAAAAGTAGAGGTGGTCAAAGAGGTGTCTCCTTCTGTCAGTCAAAAAGTAGGAAAAAACAAAAACACTCTGAGGAAGCAGGAGGAGAAATGGTGCCTCAACTGCACCCAAGTCTGATAACAGCAGGAATCTTTTTGTTTGGACAGAGAGAGGAGGATGATGTGTGAGAGGAGTTTAATAAATTGAGAAAGAAAAAAAAAAGAAGTTGAAAGTGGATCAAGAAACAGAGCAATGCTGAGAAGAAGGATGCCACCAGACAGGAGGAGCAGTGGAAAACAAAAGAGGCTCCACACTCTCCTCTGTCTTATCTGTCTGAGGGTCTTATCCACCGCTGGCTCTGTTAGTGTAACCCCTCTCCCTCCCTTCCAGCACGGCCGCTCTCCTTCCACCTCATCCCTCC
Organism: Alfaro cultratus; assembly: GCA_903066825.1. Classification (NCBI taxonomy): domain Eukaryota; kingdom Metazoa; phylum Chordata; class Actinopteri; order Cyprinodontiformes; family Poeciliidae; genus Alfaro; species Alfaro cultratus. The sequence continues at coordinate 4,839 of CAEFZX010016921.1, forward strand.
ATCTCCATGTCCCCCCTTCACCCCCATCCAACCAGCCCTCCACTGCTTGCCGTGGACCCCCGTTATCAGGCCAGGGCTGACGTCAGGGGGGGCCGGAGACAGAGGCTGATAGCGTGGCAGAGGCTGCCTCCGCAAAGGCTGTGGGAACCACCGGCCCAGCCCAGTTCGACCCAGTGGCCCTGCACGTCCACCACCAGAACAGACGGAGGCAAGCAATAACAGCGAATTCATGACAGCACACACTCCATGTCAATTTATGGTTTCTTTGTTGTTTTTTACTGTTGCACTAAAATAGGAAACTAAAATATCAATTGTTTGCACCTCTAACAGTGCAGTTCATGTTTTGTATTTCAGAAAACGCTGCAAAAATAGCACAAAACAGAAACTTTCATCAAAACTCAGAGTTTAATATTAAATACAACAAATGTTTTCATCAGCATTTTTCTGAAAGTAGCCAACTGAATTAGTTATCTTCTACTATTTTTGTCACAATAATTTACTTTCAATAATAGCTACAAGTTTGAGAACTTTAATGAATTTGAAAAAAATTATTGTGAAACTTTGTGTCATTTTGATAAAACCAGAGAATCAATTCTGCATTCATTTAAGGTGAAACTGTTTTGGGGGTTTTTTCACTTAGGCATCATTTGTCATATTTATTGGCATCCATTGTGAAGATGCTTAAAAACCCTTATAATTATGTCATCCTTTATTGCAGAGGAATAAGTTGTTTTTTTAGTGTTTTTTTGTTTGTTTGTTTGTTTGTTTGTTTGTTTGTTTTGTTTTGGGGGTTTTTTACAAAATGAATGCTGGAACAAATATTGGTACTCTTTTAATACAAGCTCTTTTTTGTGCATGTAGAACAACATTTAGTCTTCTTTTCTATCTCTCATGAGGTTGGAGCCCAAACTCACTAGATCGAATGGGAAAAAGTTGATTTTGTGTCTGGTGAACCATATCGGTGCTGATTTGCTTCGAGGCTTTGGGACCAAATTCCCACTGAAAGAGGATGACTCATGATGACTTTCACCCTAACAAGGTTCCCAGATCCATTGGAAAAGAATCAGACCCAAAGCATCACAGATCCTCTACCGTACTTAGCAGTGGTCATGATTTTTCACATGTCCACTAAGGTCAGACAAACCTCAGTCTTAGTCTTATCTGTCCAAAGCACACAGTTCCTGTTAAAGTCAAAGAAGAGTTTAGCAAACTGCTTCCAAACTGAGAACACTATATTTTTGTTACCTTCTTTCCTATATCAACAAGATAAATCTGGGTTCTTGTCCAGACTTATATGTCACAGTTCCAGTTGTTTTAGACTTTTCAGTTATTGCTCTGTGTCGTCATTTTAGGACACCCATATGCTTTACTCGAATGGGATGTTTTCCTCTCTTTCCAACTTAGAAGTGTGGGTTTTTGCATTTACATTTATTTACCTGGGAAACAGAGGGTCATGTATTACTCATTCAAAGTTTACTGACACTGATCAACAGTAAACATTAAGTGTAAATTCTAAAATACTTACAATTACATTTATTTTAATGGGAAAGTTAGTAGTTCTCACAGTGCCACTGATGATTTGTAACTTTGTCAAGTGTAGCTTTAAGTGATTCTGCCTATGGAATATTAAATAAGGGTTAAGTAAAAAAACAATAAAATGAAATATGAACTTTTTAAATTTTTTTTACTTGTTTTATTTGTTTACATTTAGGCTTTTTTAGATCATTTTTATTACAAGCAACCCAACAAAAGTGTTTGTGTTGGTCCAGAAAAACCCAACATATTTGCACCGCATGGAATAAAAACAAGAAATACATTTCCTCAGACTGTTTTAAGGTTGCTATTAACCCCAAGTAGTTGACTTGGTATTGTCATGGCAGAAAGCTTGAGAGAAACAAAGTGAGAGAACATGTGAGTTTGTTGGTGCAGGTCAACAGGTGCAAGTTGTGAAGTGTGGGGAGTGAATGCAACATGGATGGCTGCAACAGATGAAGTTTCACATCATTAAGTGCAGGTGCTGTACTCCCAAAACACACTCATGCACACGCAAAATACACACACACACACACACACACACACACAGAGATATCTCATGTCATCTAAACCCTGTTAATTTTCATACTTTGACATCAATAATCCCAACGAGAACGTTTAATGCGCTTTTGTTCCTCTGTCTAATTCTGGTTTGGCTCATTTACACTCAAGGGGAGCAAGGTGAACCATCAATCTGTCCTTTGCTCAAGCATATATTTCCACTCTTCCTAAGTGTGTCACAGATGTTTTCGGTGATGGATTTGTCGGATGGGGAGTGGAGACACGCTTATCAGTGTGTTGTCCTCGATAAGCGAAGGAGATTTGTAACCGTTGTAGTTGGTCAGTCTTGGGTTTGTGCGTGTGCATGTTTGTGTCTTACGTTGACCTCTTCCCCGTCGAGCAAGTAGGAGGAAGAAACAAGCGGCCTTGACAGAGAACTAGGAGGGGTGAGATCTTAAATAAGAATCTGTGAAAGAAGGAAGCCGTTGTTTCTGAACTCGTTATTACTTCCAGTCTTGCTCTCATTTCTCTGAGACACACTCCTGACACCAGACGTCCTGTTACACTTTCAGTGTATTGTATTTTGTTTGGTTGGGATATGACAGACCAATACAAAGTGCTTGTTAGGTTTTGCTTGATTTGTTTGCAATTACAAAACTGAAAAGTTTGACATTCATCTGTTATTTTTGCTCATTCTGATCTGCAAAATAGCCAGAGCTCGGTCAAATTGGATGGAAAGTATCTGAACAGCAATTTTCAGGTTTTGTTACATAATCTCAATTGGATTCTGTTCTTTGACTTGGTTGTTCTAACAAATGAATATGCTTTGATTAAAATCATTTCTTTGCAGCTCTTTTGTACCTCTGCCAGTATTTGGTCGTTCCGCAGGAAAGCAAACCTCCACCCAAGTCTTAAGTACTTTTCTGCGTCTTACAGGTTTTTTCCATAACAATTCTCAATTTTGCATTATTTTTATGTTTGTCAATCCCATAATACCTCTGTTAAATACATTAAAGTGCTTAGTTGTCAAGTTCAAAAGGTATCGATACAATTACAAATATCACAATGTGGTTAAAGGTGAGTGACTGAGCAAAAACGTTTTGATTTACGCTGCACCCTGGCTGCTGAAAACTTATTCATCAGTTAGAAATTATAGGAAGAGGTGTACTAAAATATTAAAATTTTAGGGTTTTGTCTCAATACAAAGATGCATTTTCATGAGATGACTCAATTCAAGCTTTAGAGGAACTAAATGTTTGTTTCTTCATGCTCAGGCAGGTTCAGAGAGTGTGATGTGCAACTTACAGATCTATTCTTGACCGAGCCATGCAGGTGTGTGGCACAGATGTGAGAACATACACAGGGCCCACTCTGGGCAGGCGATGAGGTTTGTTGATATTTTACTGCCTTACTCTGAAATGGAGCAATAATTTGTCTGAAAGATGTTGAGTCTTAAACCCATGGCTCTTTGGGGGTAAAGTCAATCGACGCCAAGGAAAATGTACTTCACTCCCTCTTTAGCTGATTTGCAAATGCCAGTACCTTGTCAAATATTGGTATTTTCTGCTTCTCAAGCAACATTTGCTTTGTAATATTAAAACATCCTGTACAAAAAAAAAAATTATAAAGTTAATTTTTTGTGATTAACTTAAAGTTATGGGCCATGAATCAGGGAGTCCAATTTAGAGACCAATTGACCTAACATACAAATTTGTGGATTGTTAAATCTTATTTAACCAGATTTAACAAATCTACTTAAATAAATTCAATGAATAAATGCATGGATGAAAATGTAGGTGTTTGCATGAGAGGGATGTCCCAGTTGAAACGTGCACCCAGCTTTCTGTGACCAACAAGAAAGCGCTCAGACATTATGCCTGATCCATTATGCTGTTCCTCAACTCGTTCAGCCTAAATGAAAATTGTTGCGAAGAAAGCAGAGCATTAGCAAGAAATGTTACGGATTTAATTACCGAGGGAAATTCTGCTGCGTTGTGTATACTGAGAAAAAGTTTGTATATTTCCAACTCTTTTTTTTCCATGCTCATGTCTCCTCATCTCTGCCCTCTGGCTGACATTATAGGAGATGGGCTCATTAGGCGTTTTAATTGGTCCAGAGCAGCTGCTGTATGTGAACTGGTTTGTGGGTTGGCTACCAGCCAAACTTAAATAAGGTAACCTTGCGGAAAAGCTACGCAGACTGAGCAACAGATCAATCAGGTCAAAGAAAAGTTTAAACAAGCTGAGAAAGCTTTGTATTCTATGCTTTCAATGCCTTTTTCAGAGTTTATTTCCATCGACTGTGTATTTCTTTTCATGAGTATTTTCATGGACCTTTATATCTAAAATCACAAGTTTTTAAATACATCTACTCCCTCCACCTGACAGCTTGTTGGCCTTTGTAATAAAAAAGGTCTTCTTTGACTAAATCATTTGTTCAAAAGACTTTTTATCATTAAATAAGCAGCACTGTGGTTCAGTTTTTCAAATGTGAATGACTTATGCTCAGATTGATTGCATTGAAGTTGCTTTTCTTGCTGAAATTTGGAAATTAGACCAAGGACTTATGAGCATCTTGTCGAATTCACCTTTAGCTCGTTTTCTCTTGTGTGCATGTAAGTGTGAAACCCACTGTGCATGTGCGTGTGTGTGTGTGCTGTGGGGTCTATAGCTTGTGGAGAATCCATCAAAGCTTATCATTATAAGTAAACATGACAGAGTGGACAAAATGTCTTGTGCGCCGCCAGACCTGCTATCTGACCACGAGCCATATCTGCGATGATGGACTGATGTGGCGCTGGCCTGGACTAACCAGAGTCTGAGAGTTTAGAGTGGGAGGCAGCATGCACTCGTACACACATGCACACTGGGACACTTGAAAACACACTTCAAAAGGCCCAGACATGCAAAAAGTCAGGAGCACTTCTATTACCTTATATTTTCAACATCTAAAAGGAATATTGCTGTTTCAGTGGATGAAAAGTTGATTCACTGCTCAGTCGTAAATGGACAGACACTGAAATAATACATTTGGAGTTTATAGCTGTTGTTTATTGGCAAATGTTTATTAAGGTTCAGAGTTTATGTATTTTTCAAACACAGAGAGGATTTTATTCCCTAAAAAGTAATCATTACTGTACATGACAAGCCTCTTTTTATGGCAGGTGAGATCAGAGGAGAGTTAAGTAGCCCTGATGGAGATTTATTAGTAACGTTACTCTTCATCTTCTGCGCTCGTGGTTTCTTTATAGACTGTGTCTGAAGGAAGATGATCAAAACCTGAAGGAGATTTTTGAAAAGTATATGGATTCAGTATGTTTTTAGACATATTTTCCATCCGTCCGATGTGAGGCATCTCGCATGTGTGTGAAGTGTTGAGGTCAGCCTGTATGTTCCTTTACTTGTTACAACACCACTGATAAGAAAGGTAAACAACCCTGCACTGTTTGCTTCCCTGCAGCAGTCACATGATCAAGAAACTCTGATGATAGCCTCTATGTGAGCTTGAAAAGGTACGATTTTGCAGACACAGTCTAATCCGTGTTCTGGGTGGGGGCCCCTGTATGTCCATTTGAACTAAAACTCCAGTATTGATAACCTCTTTCCTGCTCTTTAATTTCTGGGTCAAAAGTCATGGCTGCAGTACCTCAGCTGACATGTCAGATTGACAGTAGGTGTAGTGGCACTGGATGGTATACAGCATGGGGATGTCTGATGCCATGTCGTTGTTCTGTCTGTAATCAAGGAGTATGTCTGTTCAGGAGGTCATTTAACTCATTGTAACAAAGAAGGTGGTCCTTAAGGTGATTTGGACTATCCCAGACCACCAAGGTAGAGTTGACTTTCTCTTTTACATCCAGATTGTTAAACCTTAAAACATTGTTACACAATTTAAGAAATGTATTTTATTTCTAACTCTACAGGCCACTGACTTGTTTTACTATTCATTGCAAAGGGGAAAGGATTAAATGGTCATAATGGAGTTAAGTTTTTTGTTTCTTCATTTACCTGCAATTAATGTTAGTGTAATTAAGGATTTGTGATGTGACTGTGTTGGATTGTGAGGGATTAGATGGTGTTGACGATACTCACAAAGCGCTTCCTGTCCATCGCTGCTCTTGCTCAGACCGATGTTATTTTTCTCCTTTTGCTTTTCGCCTCATACGCTAGTTTCAGTAATATTTCCCTTCTTTTTTCTTAGTTTCATAGATTCATGTTAATCACCTCCATATTTTCAAGCTTCAGGAGCTTTCTTCCGCTTTTTTCCTCCTTTGATTATACTTTTGAATTAAAATATTTTTTGGAAGGGAAATTACCATAATTGAACTTTAAAGTCAATGGTCTGTTGTACCTGACCTAAGTGTCAATCTTCTGAGTCCAAAACATTGTTGCATGTTTTACTTTAAAGTGAATGCCAAATTATCATCAGTAACTAATAATTAATATGTTATAATATCAGTTTTTATAGTGTGAAAGTCCAATTCCTAAACGTAACTAAATAATTTTATTCTGATTTTTATTATTAAATTAAGTTAGATTAACACTTATAAGCATAACTAATACAGAATAAATGATACATATACTGACCTTACAGTAGCATAATAACACAGTGAAAAGTCAACTTTTAATTTTAAACAATCACAAATATACTTTTACATTACCAAAGCATCAGCAGTCCTCCTGTAATGTTTTGTACACCTTTCTTTAGGGTAGCTCTTAGTCATCGGCTACAACATTTCATAAAGTTGGAGCAAACACAGAAAAGTCTCTTTGTCCATTCCTTTTTTGTTCAGTGTCTTTGTGTCATTTACTGGGCCTGCCTTATGTACTCCTCTCTTCAGGTTATCCTGAAGGTCTTCTAAAGGATTTAGGTCTGGGGAGTCAGAATGCCATGAAAAAGGTTAATTTTGTGTCTGGTATGCTTTTTCTGTGTTCGTTTGACCTTTCGTTTTGGACTTTGAGCAATCTAGGAATGGCTCATTTTCAGTTCACTTGCAGAAGCCACCAATTTTTAGTTTAAAATGTCCAATTATTTGGGAGGGTTTATGAAAGCTTGCATTTTAACAAGGTTCTCATAGACATCACAAATTTTTCACATAAGGTTTTATTTTTTGAAAAAAGAACACACACACACAAAGACATTTTTTACATTTAATAAACATTCATTAGAAGGGTTGGATATTTCCATGTGGAATTATGCAACTGAAAAACCTCACTTTATTCTTCTGCATGACTTTTCAGACATCTTTACCAGGACCCGTAACAAATGTGGAAATTTACTGTATTGTGTTTTCTTGTTTTAAGATCTTATTTTAATTGTTTTTCTTTGGGTTTACATTACCTGCTAACCTTATGGCTCAATAATATTTTCAAAGTCTAAACCAAGTTGCTGTCATTCCTTTCTAATCTTATAAACAATAGCAGGACCGATAAAGACGCTAACTATCAGAAAGTAGGTTGTAATTTTGATTAAACCATGGTAATACAAACATAAATAGCTTAGCATGAAGAAAGTTGTGATTATAATAAAATCTCAATAACACAAATATGGACTTCTCATTTTGAACTTCTGCTGTCTCAGATTCTGCAGTGCTGTGCTTATTTATGTTGAAGCTGTGTTGTAAGTGGGACGCTCAGTTCTCTGTTGTTTATCTTCATGATTAACTCTGTTTTAAGGATTTCTTGCCCTAATTGGTTTATGACCCAACCCCTCTATCAACATCAATCATCTGACTGTAAACTCTGAGACAAAACACAAGATTTTTTTCCCCCCATAACACAGCAGCACTTATTTTAACATGTTTTGGCTTATTATAAATGAATTATGACCCCATAGTCTCTATCAATTATCATCTGTGTGACATCTCCTTTTTCAGTGTTTAGGTCTTTCTCCTTCTTGTTGCCACTGTGTACTTGACGTTATCAGTGGCTGTAGTCTAAGCTGGAGCTTTTGACGTCTGAGCAAAATGATTTTAAATCAATCCAAGGACCGAGCTGGGTCAGACTTCTGTGTCAGTTTAAACAGATAGAGACAAGATATCATCTTTAGTTGCACTGACTTACCAAAATAAAGCTTTTAGTCTACGCTCTTGGGAAAATGTCCAATCATGGGACCAGACAAAAGCAAAATGTTGACAATTTTATTGAGAAATTGCTGAAAATGGCATTCACTGATCAAAGAACGTGTTGAAATTAAATCTGTAAAGCTGGTGCATTCACACACTGTCGGTTTTAAACCTGTGGGTCAGCGAGGGGAGACATGTTGCTGAGCATCACTGCGGCACGCTGGCGGGTGCTAGAATTGTGGCAGCAACCAATTTGCACTTTTTTTCCATACCAATATATCATGTTAAACTTGCTAATAGGAATACTAATGCTGTTACCTCTGTTACATCCCTTTCTGGAAAAATAAAATGCCAGGAATAAACCCAATCATCCTTCATTTCTGCACAGAAATCGTGTTTGCTATTTCTTATCACATTTTTTATGTTTTTTTTTTCTTTTTATTATTACCATCAAAAGAGCAAAGCCAGGGAGGAGGCATGAGGCCAGAGGCCAGCAGCAGGGATGATGATGCATCGTCTTATCAGGTAAGTAGTGATTATAACTTGCTTTGAAAAATATACCTATTGCAAGGAGAAATCAGTCACAGGGTCGGGTTTTTGCATATACGTATTTATAAAACTTATAAATGCTGGGTGTGGCCAGTGAATCTGAACTCAGCTTTTTGATCAGCGTTTGATGATCTGGACACTGTAAATCTGTAAAGACAAACAGAAGAAATCTGGAAGTGGGTAAATGTCATTTTACTGTGCCCCCATGAATGCATTAGAGCTGATTATCGACCGCAACTTTGATATATGTGAATTGTGCAATCCCTTTATGTCAGGGGGACTAAATACAAACATACTGAACAGATAATGATGGTCTGTTTGATGTGCACATCCTGAAAACATGACTCATATGAGCTTAAAGTTTACTCCATTTTTTTGGCATTTTGAGTGCTTGAATTATGTGACCATGTAATACATCTCGGACTCAACGTGACGTCTTTTAATTTCTTCTCTGGAACCAGATAAATGACGTTAACTCAAAAAGAGCGGGTGGAAGGCCACGTTTTGAACTATCCAATTTTCCAGTCCCACAGTGGTTCTGTGGATCTGGGACAATGACACCCAGAACCACAGCGTCCCTGCCAACACAAACCCTGCTTCTGAACAGAGGCACCTCCCTCCCCACAATCCTTTTCTCTGAGTAGGGCAAGGAGAGGAGGTGGGGAGCCGAGGGGAGGCCGACGAAAGTCTGAACAGGCCAGAGGAGCGACACACCGGCGCCATGGCGATCCCTAAGACAACTTATCTCCTCTCTCTCAGTGATAGCGCCTGTCAAAATAACAGCCAAGATACACACCCAGCAAGGAACTAGTTAACTTGTAGACCGTCCAGCTAGAATGCCGGGGTCTTTGTCTTTCCTACGCGCCTCACTTGGGCTTGATACTGTCACTGTTTTCTTGGTACCCAATTATATTTAACAGTAATACATAAAGTTACAGATGACCCTCAGCATCTGTCTTCTCTTAATAAGAAAAAATTATTTTATTGTATTTCTGTTACGATGAGGTGGGACATTTGTATGTAATATATAAAATGAAAACATATTAACGGCTAGATTATGCCTTAAAGCATAGCATCTTACTGGTGGTTGTTCATTAAAGTCTTCTAGTAGTTGTAAGTCTCAGATTTGCTCAAGAAGCTGTCAGTGATAACAGCCAGATATGTTCACATCATACAACATTGGGGCAACAAATAAAAAATTCTGAGTTGTGAATATGAGATTTTGCTTTCATCATTACTGCAGAGTGGATTAACTGGATAACTGGATTTGAACACGACAGATCTTTTGGCGCCCTCTTGTGGTTGTTCCGCTCCTGTTTTAAACGTCATCAGAAAGTGCCACAATTTAATTTATTATTAAATTATTTTTAAAAATATATATGTGTTATCATTTATCTAAGTAAAGATAGGAATGCTAAATCGATGTCATTATAGCCATTTATTTAACAAACTCATCGAATATGACTACATCAATAAAAAAATAAAAGTGAAAAAATAAATTGCTGTTCAAATCCATACATTTCTATTCAAACTTGGTGAATGTGGAATCATTTTCAGATGTTTATTCAGGTGTTTATTCTGTCAGCTGTTTTGATCAAATCCAATGGGTCAAATCAACATATCTTTAGACAAGATAAACTAATGATTTTCACAGATTATCAGTAACAATGTAAATGAATAATTTCAAGACTTAAACACAGCAATGTGTTTAAGTAGGGAAGTAGGGAAACAAGTGCATGCCTATATTTATTTCCATACTTATGTGGAAATTTAGGTATTCTCACTGATATACTAAAAAGAAATAACATTTTATGCTGTTTCTAAATAATTAATTGCTTAAAGTTGAAAAGAACAAGTTCCCTGACCGGGAATCGAACCCGGGCCGCGGCGGTGAGAGCGCCGAATCCTAACCACTAGACCACCAGGGAAGGTGTTCGACATGTCCGCACGATATCTTTTTGGCTCTGCTACGGTGGTAACAATTTGTCAATGGTTATTTGTATTTGTTCTGTGACTGCTTAACGTATACAACAAATGCCCTATTGCCTCATTTATAGAAAAGAAGCACAAGGGAAATTTAATTCTAAACAAAAGGGACGCTCTTCCCCCTATTTTCTGGCACTGACGACGCCAGAGGGCGTTGCAAAGAAGGAGAGGCTTCATGTAGCTCTTCGAAGATGCTCGCCTGGCGTGTGAGCTGCTTCGGTTACCTGTTTTCAAAATCAATTCTGCACTTCATGGAGTCATTGCACAAAGACGTTACAGCCCACTGCTGAGACAGGTTGCAGGAGCAGGGATGTCTCAGGGTAAGCAAACGGTTTTAAACAGCAATTCCGTTCCTGCCTTCAATAGCAGGTTGCTATAGTGTGTAAACAAAGTGGCTAGCCTCTGTAGCAGCGTTAGCAGCATCTGTGTATGGTCAGCTGGGAAAAAGCTGGACCTTATTCGATGCGTCTTTGTTTGCTTAAATCTGCCGGTTGCTCGGGCGGTTTGGCTGTTTTGTGGTTTGCTGTCGCTTTTTCGACTGGTCAAGATAAGTAAGCTATCTAGCTAAATTTAACAACGTAGCTTCAAATATTACGTTTCCTCAAAGGTTAATCATCTACCTGTTATATAAGACTTGAAAGCTACACATGGATCAACTTCTGTCCTCTTTTCTTAAGTATATCTTCAATCGTTTCATTAATTTTAGCGTCGTGGTAATTCTCTTGTATCTCAGTGTGGCTGTTTACATCAATTGGATTCTCAGTGCTAATAATAGACAAACAGACTCCTACAATTAAGCCGTATTACATAATGAAAACACGTGTTTATGGTAGGAAATCGGGAGCAGATGTGCTTGTGAAAGGAGCATTTTCTCCCTTTATGCTAATTAACCTGACACGAAGATCATTATGGGATGCCTTCATCGCCCTCCACACAAGCTGACTGACTTATGGGATGCGTTGTTAGGTGTTTGCAGTCCTACGGAGTGCTGCAGCTTGACAAGGCAGGCTTGAGAGCTTTTCTGATTTCCTTCCTCCTCTCATTTGCAGGACGAAACAGAAGTGTGCGAGACCACTGTGGGATCCTCATCTAGCTTGGCTGTGTGTGGATGTTTGTATGGATGAGTTTACTGTAACTGCATGCAGATTTGAAGCCTGATGGACAAAAGAGACAGAAAGCAGGGATATTTTGACAGGTAAGACACTCTGGGTTTGCTTGTCTATATTAAATGTCTCTTGCTTTGCAATGTTTAGGACCAATGTTTGTGTTTGAGCTTATGCCTCAATGACCAGGCAGAGGTAGTCAAGCTGGTGCTATCAGTGAGGTAGAGCCTTTAAAAACCCTTACATTCACAGACAGTATAAATCTCTCACCGTTCTAATAATTTTATATAATTTACTCATTGTGTATTGTATGGAAATGTAGTTTTATGACTTCTATATGTATGTTTCATTTGGACAGTGCTCAGATCTGAGGTCTTATTCTCATATATATTTGGAGTCAACTGGCACAAACAATGATTATGACCACAAATCATGGAAATATAGTACAATGTAAAGCAATTAATATGCAATTAAATTAGGTATTTGATCCTTCTGTGATTCTTATGCCCATAAATCATAAGAATGCCTTAAAGACAAATGGTCGTTTATAGGGATGAAATTTATACGTTTTCTAATAAATACTTTTAAATAAAAAACATCCATTTAAGATTTAAACGAGCTAACTTTTGGTAAACATACAATGTGAATTTTCTTCATTTAATAGTAATTTTGCAGAACTTGCAGAATTTATTGCCACCCACTACTGTAGCTCGGTCATTCTGGTCGCTTGTATTAGAGCTGGGGTCACTTCTAATGCAGACATGTACTGTTTACAAAGTAAACTTTAATGGGTAGTTAATAATTTTCCATATGAGTCTGTAAAATCAATGAATGAAACTTGTTTCACCTGTCTGTTATGACTCTGAGTTTGAGTTGAAGCCTTGTATATAGAAAATATTTTATGTTTATTTACAGCTTTCACTTTTAAAACACCTTATCCCAGTTGCTACTTATTAACAAATACTGCAAGCCCAACAGATTTATTTTCACAAGTGTCGCATTGTGGCTTCCTATATAATGCTCCACTCATTATAAAAAAAACTTTATTGAAAGTTAAGTTTATTTATTTAAAATATAACGGAGATGGTAAATATAGATAATAGAAAGGAAGAGAGATGGGGTAAAAAGTTAGAAGGGAGAGAGGGAGAGAAGAAAAGAGAAGCGAAAAAAGGATGAAGAGAATACAAGAAAAAAACAGAATTCTCTTTCTACACCTGCAGAAAGAGGGGAAAATTAAAACAGTCCTGAGAAACAACATATCTATTTTTAACAACACAACATCTAAAATAACATGTGCAAGTACTAATCAATACAAAAGGCTTTTAGAGACAACTGCAGTCCGAGATAGTGTATCTGTAAAAACCTGAATCCAAATATTTTAAGGACAGCCTTTTAGTCAAACAGAAAATGGAGATTAAATGTTTTCCCCCCAAAAAAATCAAACGACAGAAAGCATCAAATTGTGAAAGAAATAGCTTGATGGCATCTGCACATCCAGAATCAACAGTTTGGCTTATTCACATGTAAGCAAGGAGTCCGAGATGTCTCGCTTCATCTGCAACTAAAGCTAAATCCTTCTGAGCTACTTTCAGTTTCTCAGCTACATTCTTATGCAGCTCATCTAGGTTTAAACCTGCGTGACTCTCTCTTATTTCTCTCGTTTGGAGAACCCAACACGCTAGCTGCTAGTGCTAGAATTTATTGTAGCAGACACAAGCTTATAGTCCAATATTAAAAGCACCTTCTGGTGTATTGACTAAACATATTTATTGATCTGAAAGTCTTCGGCATTTCTGTTCATCATCTGTTCTAAACACTGAGGCGCATTGGATAATTGTGCATTTTCATCTCTGCTACGCGTCACAGATCTACACCCACCTTACAAGACCTCTATTTAATCAGTAGTGCGTCAGAGTTTCACACAGAGAGGCACTTGCTGTTGACTGTAAAATTGGATTTTGGCAGTGTTGTGAAACATGATATTGGGAAATGAGTGGAAAAAGGCTTATCACAGTTACGGAGTATGGAGGGATAAGAACTTGTGAAGCTATCAGCAAATTGCAGCTTTTAGTCTGTGACGTCTGTGCAGGTGAGGTGCTTCACCGAGCTGCATGCAATTTAGATGTTAGATTACTGTGAAATCTGTCACCAGTTATTATTTATTCAAATTCCATTCAGATTATTTATATAGAACCAATTCCCAACAAATGTTGTCTCAGGACGCTTTGCAAAACAATTCAATTCAATTACACATGCATTCTAATTGATCCCTATAGATCAAAAAGTTTTTGCCTAAGGAAATTCAGCAGATTGCATCGAGTCATGAACTTGCAGCATTCACTCCTCTTGGACAAGGTTTAGTTTTTTTTTCCGTGCATCCTGCATGTGTACAGCATATTTGTACATCCTGTGTTTCAGTGGATGTGAGCACCATATAATCACAAATCAACTTTTATACCTATGGAATGAATGAATCATAAAGAAACATGTTCAGTTGGTTCCTAAATGGAAAAAAAAGTAGATTTAAACACAATCAATTCCCGGATGGTAAGCACAGCATTAGGGTTTTTTCAGAGTGGGTATGTGATTCAATTGTGTCTTATGGGCTTGTTTCCCTTGCATTATGGCTCCGGTTTCATGTTCTGATTGGGCTGACGATCTGGCTCAAACAAGACATCAGTCATGTCTTTTCTGCTGGAACTATTAGACTTTAATTATTGGATCAGCATTGCATTGGTTCTTAATGGGATTTTGACTCTATGTACTATTAGGAGAGGCCTACCTGTATGTGCACTAAGCAGATCTAAAGCAACATGCAGCAGATCACCTCTAATAAAGTTACCCAGAGGTGTCTGATGTCTCACATGCAGTAAAATGGAGTTCTCTCAAACAGAGGTGTTTTAACATGCCTATTTCTATAGCTACCATCAAGCAGTCACTTTGTGATTTTAATTCAGAGCTTTCTTTCAGATTAAAAGCTCAGCTTTGAATCACAAAGCTGATTCAAAGCTGAGCTTTTAGATTTAACTGTCTTCCTGGACAGAGTGATATTTAATGTTACTGCTACAATGTTTAATTTGTTTTACCTCTTGCTATTTTGTGCTTTGCAGTTTGTTTGTTTTATTTTGTTTTTTTTCTTAGAAAATGGTGGTGCGTGGGGCAGAATGTTTTATACCGACCATGGTTACCATGGTTCATTCCTGCCTTTTATTTCCCTCTATTAGCCTGAGCTTTTAGATTTAACTTGCTATTACAAAAGGGGAAACACACCGATTTAGAGTTTTAATTTGAAATGGCTTTGATTATTCCTTAGTTATGTGTCTATAATAATCTCGAATTCAGAAGTTAAAATCATCTTATTGTTTCAACATTCCAAACCTATTTTGGATTTAGGGTTGTTTATCACGGGATGCTAGCGACTTCGGAGGGAGTGCTGCAGAGCCAAGTGGCCCGCGGTGTGTTTGGGAAGAGAATCAATATGTCCAGAGCAAAAATAGTCCTTATCAGCCAACACAGCTACTGCTATAACAATCACATCCCCTCCTATTTGAAGTGTGTGCCACTTCGCTTCCTGACATATTGAGCAAAGGTCAACATGCGGCTGCCCAGCATTTCACTGTCCAAGCAAAAGTCATTAGGCATTAAACTGCTTTGTTCCAGTTATGCTCACTATTATGACTCAAAATAAGGTTTTGTTGATGTAGTTGATCACTATCTGGCAAACACTTGTTTATTCATAGGGGCCTGACTTGTTAAAACTTCATGCATGATTTCTTTAAATGGGGCATAATTATCACTTCAGTGCAGCAAAGTTAAAACAAAGTTGTGAATGTAATACATTGTTGTTCTAATAAGCAATAAAACTCATGTCAATCAGAGTTAATCTTAACATGTAAGTGTCACAAAAGAGATCCTATATTTTCTGAACAGAGGATTAATCACTCTTACTTTATTTCTGCTCTAAAAGTGGGTGTGTTAAAGTCCTTCTGCAATAAACTAATGTCAAAGTCCTACTGTAGATTAATGTACCAGGATTTGTTGTATAATTAGACTTATGGTTGTATGTTTCTATGTCATTTGTATTTTAATTCAGTATTTTTCTGGAGAAATTAATATTAAAACATTACACATTTAGTCAGGAAGAGTGAGGCAGGGAGATATAAGGACATGGGATAATATTTGATGTTAACCTGCACTTAGTGGCTCCTGGAAGTATTGCGCTTACTCACATTTTTATATATTTTTTTTCAAACAAGAAGGTTTTGTTCAGATTTTGTACAGAACAGGAATTATATCTGAATTTTAAGTTGTATGAGCTAACTGTGGTCAACAACCAAAAGACTAAGTTACATTTTTGGTTGATTCAACAAGCAAGACTTTGCTTAATCTCAGGGCTTTCGAATCTGTTCCTACCCAGACTCTGGTTTGTAGAACAGTACCACGGATGTGCTGTTTACAAATCGAATGCTACACGTAAAAGAAGAAAAACAGAGTGCGGAAATGAAAGGAATCCTTTTGATCTGTGGAGTATGAGAAATGCCCCTGAGCGAAACAGATGCTGCTACTGCTGAGTTTCAGGAGATTCATGCTGTGTCTAAGACTACAAAGAGGAGAGACCTTAGTTCCCTTTGTCTGTAGCCTTATCGACCCAATCTCATTCGTTCCATTAAAGCACTTCAATACTTAAGATCCTGTTGTTGTGATGTTCCTTTATTTGCTTTTTACCTGGGGCTGTGCTGGAAATCACCTCAGTTCCTCCAATAAATAGGCTTATCTTTTCTTGAGATATTTTCTTAAAGAGCATGTAGTGTGGTGGAGGTGGAGAAAAAAAGATGCCTGCTTTACAAATTGTTTGATAAATAGAAATAAAAAAGCGAGGCATGCATTTTTATTCACCTCCCCCTGAACTGGGTTCTAGATGTTTTGGGTGTGTGTCCACCAGCTTCACACATCTTGAGACTGTTCACATTTACACAATAGCTCAAGCTCATTCACATCGAACGGAGAACATCTTGGACTTTGACTAGGCCATTCTAATTCATGAAGGCACATTGATCTAAACTCGTTTTGCTTTGAGGTGAATTTCCATCTCGGTCTCAAGTCTTTTACTGCGTCTAGCAGCTTTTCATCCAGTGCTCAGCTCAATTCCTCTTCCCATTCTTCTCTTTCCCAGTTGAAGAAAAGGATCCCAGAGCATGATCTTGCCACCACCATGTTTCACTGTAGAGACGTTCAGAGTTGGTTTTTCACCACCATGGAGTTGAGAAAGACATTTTTGTATTCATAGCTTGTGGCAATCTGCAAACTTCTGGTTTTCTTTCAACCATCAGTTTCATGTTGAAACATCAAAGCCAGATTTTTGCGCAACTAACATTTATGCTCTTCAAAGGGTGCAGATACACTTGCGAGGCACTGTACATAACCTGCGGCTCACCACTAACCGTAGCTACCAGTGTACTTCACAGTGGAAGGCTTCCATAATGTACCCCCATCATTTGCTGCCCATCAATGATTAAACAGGGAGTAAGAGGAGTCTGAGAAGATGATACAGCTGACGCTGCAAAAAACTGTATATGACAGGAGGCCTCAAAACTCACTCCATCTACTGTTTATCACAAATGCACTTTGTTTAAAATAAGATCTAGATTATGGTGTTCCTATTTAAGAATGCAACATCTGTAAAAAAGTCTTTTTTTCCTTTTCCTTTTTTTTTTTTTTTTTTTTGGCTATCTCATCAGGCTGAAAAGGCGAAAGCAGCTGAAGCCGACCCAGCCAGAAAAGAGCCAGAATGAGCCGAGTCCGGCAATCATGTCCTCCTGTGACACGGATCCCAATAAGAAGACGGATCTGCACAGAGTAGCGGATAAACCACCTGCAGGTCTGGGTGAGGCGTGCCAAGAGAGAGCTAATTCTTATTCAAATATCAATGAAAAGCATACATAGTCATTTATTACTGTCAAATTCCACTTACTAGATTTGAGCAGAAGTAAGATAAGTCTATCTAGGTTAGAATTTGTTGGCTAATGTATATTTTGGCCTACTCTCATGTATTTCTTGTTTTGAGCATAATAAAGGAACCTGCATTTGATAATTACATGTAATACGATATATTTAACCACTGCAGACATCTAATCATTGGTGTTTCTGTTTAGAAACAACTTATTCTGCAGAGTTAGCTGTTGACAATGACTGTGAGCATTACAAACATTCCTCTTTTGTTTAAAATGTTTCCTGTTCCCAGAGCGATGCAGAAGCCCCACAAAATAGGGAATTGTTTGCATTGAAGCAACCTCAGCAGTTTTAAACGGGAAGTTGCATAATCATTTTCCTGGTTTGTTTAAGAATCAGTGAGGACACTCAGGGTTCTATGTTCACAAAGCCTGCATACAATAAGATTTGCTTTTAATTAGTTAATCCTGAAAGAAATGTTAAAACTCCTCATAATCTGTTTGCACTTTTTTGACAATGAACATATTATGTCCTTAACCCACTATTTGGAATAAGCAAGATTCACTGTGAATACTTGTAAATAAATAATTTGGATTGATAAACTGAACAGTAAAAGTAATATATCATATAAAGGTATCACCATGACAGACAGTTTTAAAATAAACCACCATGGCAGACAGTTTTAAAATAAACCAGGTTGGTTGTCCTTATTAGGACAACCACCCTAATAAGGTGGTTGTCCTCCTTAAGTATCCCGTTCACTTTGTGAAACTCTCTAGTATCACTGATGACAAAGAAATCCCACAGTATGATGCTGCCACCACAGTCGGCACAGTTTGAAAGCCTCCCTTCGACTAATCCAAACAAACATCTCATTTTTATATCTTTTTTGCCTGAACATGCACTATAGCTAAATTAAATTTTGGTGTTAAAATATATTAAATATATTTTTACATTTATTTGATTTGTAGGGGTGAGTTTTTATTTTATTTTTTACAGGATCTTTATTCTCCCTAAATGTAGTATATCATGATGGGGTTAGCCTTTACACACAGGCTGAATTTATGTTGCGGTATTACAGTGTCAGCTCTGTGCAGACTCGGTGAAGTGCAGAGGTCAGAGGAGTGGCTGTTCAGGCACATGCAGCAAAAGTTACAGCAGTCTTAGTCATGCACTGTGTTTCAGTCCATTGTGCACTAAAAGCTTCTGCGTCTTGGCAAGAGGAAAATGCTGACTGTGGGAATGATCTGCAACAGGAGTCTGATTGTGTGTCTGCTTACAATAACTGCTGCAGCCTGTGCTGAATAATAATAATGGAGAGAAAAAAAATAACTGGTACTGAAACACAAGTAACTCAATGGATGTGAAGGCCCTTCACTGCACCACAGTTTCTCTCTGAGATTCGATTTGTGACTTTGACAGTGTGACCACACATTCCTGAAAAAAATCATAAATTAATGTATCTATAATTAAGGCCTTGAAATGTCTTAATATAATTTACAAAATGAGAGTTGGCCTCACGTATGTTAATCACAGGTTCAAAATTTTGTTGTGGCATGACTATTTAATGTCATATATTCTATGTAGCTAATAGAATATATATTCCTCACGGAACTCGAAACTTCTTAAAATTAAAAGATGACTTAAGATCTAGATCTACCAGGGTATGAATAATTTGCTCAATTTCATCCTCATGTGACATGACATTGTCCTCCACATGTTTGCTCTGTCTCTTTCAGCTTATCTTTTTATTTTCCCCTTGCAGTTATTCTTCATGTTTCACATGAACCCTACTAATATACTTTGAAGTTTGTGTTTTTAAAATATGATAAGGTTTAAGAAGCATAAATACTGCAGTGTAGGGAATAGTTTCTATCCAATGAAGAGATTTCTAATATTTAATATTTTCTAGAGTCTATAATTCTTCTTCCACTTTCAGGTGATGGCTGTAAAAGTAACTATAAGGCAAAAATGGAGAAAAAGAAGCCCCCGGGGACAGTAGAGTTCATTGTGAGTAGCCCAACACTCACTAGACAATTTGAAAAACAAGATACTAATCGATTTATTTTGCATCATTTTAAGCTGTGTGTGTGTTTAGAAAGTCTCCAGAAGCTAGGTTTCACATAAAGGCTGATCTTTGGTTACAGGTGGGACCTGATGATTCTATCAACAGCATTGCACTTAAATTCAACATCACCCCGAACAAGCTGGTGCAGCTGAACAAGCTCTTCGCCCGCAGCGTCTACCCTGGCCAGGTGAGAGGACTGAAACTGTCCGGTTGGGCTGATTTGCATCGTCATTATAGATTAGCAGATCATTTATTGACCGTCGACCGTCTTTACAGAAGCTGTTTGTTCCCGATGTGAGTCAAACAGAAACAGACCCGAAGTCGCCGGCGGCTTCTGACGCCTCTTTCACTAACGGTGTTTCTGATAAGCCCTTACAAGTGAGTCAAAATCAGTCTGGGATGTTGCTGCAAAGTTATTTGACCTTAACGTACCTTCACAGTGTGCTGTGGCATTTATGAGTATCAAATCTTAACACTTAAGTTGTGCACATATTATTGGATTTTTTCTTAAACTTGTTCAGGATTGCACTCAAAGCTGCCGGTCAGCGAAGTCCATCCGTCGGGAGTTCTCACCAAATTCTGAGGATGAGAGCCCGGCAACGGTTAAATTCATTAAGATGAGCTGCAAGTACTTCACCGATGGCATGGTGAGAAGCTTAGATGCTTTGCTGATGTCTGGTTAAAATGTAGATTAAATCTTGAAAGTCTCCTTCTGAAATGTAGAAAGTTATTCTTTTATTGTTTTTCATGCATTTAATTAATGTCCTTAGACGTTGATAAATGATTTGTCTTCTTTTGTTCCAGCTACTGTGTACACCTTTCCTTAATGTATTCTATACTTAAGCGATAATTAAATGTGTACATTTTCGTTTTGTCTTTTTTTGTGGATGAAAGAAAAACCCTGAGGCAGATATGCTAAGCAGGAAATTTTAGTGTGGACAAAGCTGGAGAAAGATGCTAAGTTTGGAAAAAAATATTTGTACTCTCAGATTTCATTCCCTATCATAGTTTAAAAGTTGCTTTCATCCATTATGACTAGTTTTTGCAGAGTTTATATTTAAAGTAAGACCTCAGCAGAAATATTTACCATGAATTTAATATGAGCTTTCGTGTTTATGCTTAAAAATTATCCTAACAAGAAGGCCGATACTGAAAAGGTAAAGTCAGGCAGTAACATTAAGGGATAAAAGTGCAGTAGTCACTAATATATTTCTTGCAAAGTGTACAGAAACTGTCTCCAAAGCTCCCTAAATGCAATAGTTGTTCTACTAGATTAAGTCATGACTGCTGCTTTCCCTGTGTTAGGGTGTTGTGGGCGGTGTGTTAATTGTAACGCCCAACAACATCATGTTCGACCCTCACAAGTCGGACCCCTTGGTGATCGAGAACGGCTGTGAGGAGTACGGCCTCATCTGTCCCTTGGAGGAGGTGGTCTCCGTGGCGCTGTACGATGACGTGTCGCGCATGCAGCTCAAAGACGCTTTGCCATCGTAAGAGCTGACGCTCCACATTTCTGCTGTTTTCTTGCCATCCTTTCTGGCCTTCACTTTTACTCCTTTTTTCCTTATCCTGAGTCCAGCTCAACTTTCTCTTGTCCTCAGCTGTTTTATTTTTCTGACATTGTCTTCAGAATGCTACATTTCCAATTCCCATCCACCCTATTGTGAGCGTTTTCGTTTGTTAAAAATGTGTCTTTTGTTTGAGATTTTTGTTACCTCACATCACATTAGTTACTTTCAGTTGGGTGCAGTTTTTAATTTAAGTTGGTCATGTTCTTTGTCTTTTTTTTTTTCCTGTACTTTTTTTCCCCCCTCCCCTCCTTCCATCCTGTTTCCCGTCTATGTGATGTCCCGTGTCCTCACAGAGACCTACCCCAGGATCTGTGTCCTGTCTACAGGCCTGGTGAGTGGGAGCAGCTGCCATCGGAGCGGGAGCTGAACCCCTTTAGTCGGTACGAGGCTCTGGTTCCGAAACAACCCATATTTTTGGATGACATTGAGTCTACCCTTTCTGAAACTGGTAAGGCGTCATCAAATATGGATTTTTCCAGTTCATATACCCCCATAGCATTAGTAGTATGCCAAAATCGACTGGTCAGATATGCTCAAAGGATTCAAAACCTTGAAAAGTAAAAGATGCTTTTATTGTGGCTTTTATGTTTTTCTGATCAACAATAAAGTAAGTAAGAAACATTTTAATAAAAATAAACAAATTGGTCAGATTTAATATCTAATTCAGAAGATCTTAAGCATAATAATGGTTTCTCTTGTGCACCTTATTAAAAGAAAGGTATTCTGTTTTCTAAATTTATGTCATTGATTATCTTCTGTTTTCTTGGTCTATAGTTTTTTTGTTTTTAGTGTGCCTCATTGTTCCTTTGAAAACATTATATCTCAGTCCCATCTGACCATAGAACATGGTTTTAGTAGAGTTCAGTAAACTCATCAGATTCAATTTAGTGATGTATGAGAAAAGTTGTCCTTCCTCCCAAATAATTTATTTGCATATTGGAAATTTCCTAATCTTGCCATGGGATTTTTATTGAATCAATGTGTTCAAACTAAAGGTTGGATTTTCTTGCAGTCACTGGTAAATTTATTTGAAGGGTGTTTGCACATATTAAACAGAGGGGCCCGTAGTTGTACAGGGCTTTGTTTTAACATATTCCCTATTTCCAGTGAGTACAGAGGGGGAGCAGACAGAAAAGTCTCCATCGGATGAGGGATTTACCGATCTGGAGCCTACTATCAACTGGAACACTGAGGAGACACAGGGGCGCTCCTCAACAACACACTGCAGAGACAATTATGAACATGTAGGACCAAACTGTCTCAACCTGCAGGAGTCCCAAGACTATTCAGCACTCAGTCGAGCTAAAGGGAGGCTGGATGAGGAAGAGGACGAAGGTGTTGCTCAGAACAGCTCCATAGAGGACGGAGTGTCAGTCTTATCTGCCTTAGAGAAACAAGGTAGCTTGCAGATTAAACCCTTGAGCCAGCAGGTAACTGAAACCAAAGATACGCCCCCTGAAGGCACCGAAGAGCTGCTAAAGAGAGTAGAAGATAAAACACTCAGGAGGCTGAGTCTGCAGGAGGCTTCAGAGGTAGAGAGAAGAAGCCCAGACAGACTAGCAGAGGGTGACAGAGTCAGTGAGGAGGTGAGACAAAAGAAGAACCAGGAATCTGAGATGAGGTCATTGCTGAAGAGGATGGAGGTTCCAATAGAAGGTAAATCAAAGTGTTGGTTAATAATGGTATTTATATGCTGAATATTACACCTCAAACATTCAGTGTCGGTGAACTGTGAAAAGTTAGAATAAAACTGTTATTAAGAAGTATAAAAAAAATTTTTTTTCTTTTTTTTTTTGTCTTGCTTGGCAGACATGCTTTTACCATCGGAGGAGAAGAGCAAAAATCCACCCATGTTCCTGTGCTTCAAGGTTGGGAAGCCAATGAGGAAGTCCTTCACCACCGGCATGACCTCCAGTCCCGCCCCCTCAGTCAGGGTCCAGGAGAGGCAGCCAGAATACTGGTTTGCTGTTCCTCAGGAGAGGTGATGTTAGCCCCCCAAAAAAAACATCAGAAATGACAATGTCAAAATAAAGAAATGGTAATGTTTTTTTTCTCAAGGATAATCTGTTGAAAGGTGTGTGTGTGTGTGTGTGTTTCAGGGTGGACAGTCTCTACTCCTTTTTTGTCCAGTGGTCTCCTGATGTGTACGGGAAGGAAGCCCGTGAGCAGGGCTTTGTTGTGGTGGAGAAAGATGAGCTGGACATGATCGACAACTTTTTCAGTGACCCTGCGTCTTGCAGCTGGGAGGTGAGGACTTTGTGCTACCATCACCCCAGTTTGTGTGTGTGTGTGTGTGTGTATGTGTGTTTTTCCCCACTTTAATCTCTTTACTTTTGTCTTTTTTACTGCTGCATATTCTAGATCATCACCATTGACGAAGCCAAACGCAGGCAGAGCTTTAGCAGCTGTGACAGAGACTCTACGGTTGACGCTTTGCCCATGCTTATCGATAACAGTGATCTGCTGCAAGATACACACATTGAGAAGGTAAGTTGTGTAGGACATGCAGCAAGTTTCCTACCACCCAAATCCTTTCACTCTTTTTTTTTTTTAATTGAGATTTAATTTTAGTTTGTCAAACATGACAAAAAAAAAAATCTATGTTTAAACAATAGATTTCACTCTGGTCACAGCATAACACCTTGGTTTTATGTTTAAAATGGGATAGAAAGAAATATAAACATATTAAGTCCTACCCTAGATACTTATGCAAGTATTAATTCCTTAATTCACAGTCTAATAGTTGATTATTTTGTTTCTTTCAGCTTGCCTGTCGCCTGCCAGCCCGCGTACAGGGTTATCTATGGAGGCTGGTCTACAGCACTGAGAAACATGGCACCAGTCTGAAGACTCTGTACAGGAACTTGCTAGATGTGGACAGTCCCGTGCTGCTGGTTGTCAAAGATATGGACGAGCAAGTAAATAACAGACCTATCGCACAAGATAAAACTGTTTAGCTTTGGCGCCTCATAGTGGTGAAAGATATATAGACTTCACAAACCCCAAGTCATGTCATTTGTGGTTATTTCTATCAGAAAGGTTTTTTGTTTGTTTTTTTGTCTTGTTACAGATATTTGGAGCTTTTTCAACTCACCCCTTCAGAGTCAGTGAACATTTCTATGGCACTGGAGAGACATTCCTTTATAGTTTCTGTCCTGAAATTAAGGTTTGTGCTTAACTAGTTCCATAAACACATCCCAAAAGTCTGCACTCACTTTAGAGTATTTTAATTCTGACATAATTTGGCATAATTTCAGGTGTACCGCTGGACGGGGGAGAATTCTTACTTTGTGAAAGGCAACACTGATTCTCTGCAGATGGGAGGAGGAGGGTGTGTACAGCAACCACATTATTCCTTTTGTTTACACTTGGCTGTTGAACAGAAAAGTGCGTTTTTGCTGCTCCCTGACTTTTTTTGTCCTTTCTACTGTAGCGGCCATCTGGGTCTCTGGCTGGACGGGGAGCTGTACCGAGGCACCACCACCAAATGCGCCACCTTCAACAATCAGCCACTTTCCACCCAGCAGGACTTCAACATCCACAGTCTGGAGGTGTGGACCTTTGAGTAGCTTCATCTGCTCAAGCTCCTGACAAATCTACACATCTTGAGCCATTAGAAAAACACTTCCAAGTCTGTTATGCATCACTTGGAGCCACTCATGAATGAGACTGAGTGTCATGTGAGACAGACACAAGCGGCAAAGGCGTCTCTGTTTTGCAGGGAGCCTCGTCACGAGTTTACATCCAGTTGCTTTTACAAGTGGAAGTGCGACAAAATGCCCTGAGCTCATTTGCTGCCTTACAAATAGAACAGAGGCTCCAGCTTCCTCGATGTGAAGTCTGCCTTGCAGTCAAAGCTGCTCTTTGACTGTGTGGCTCAGACCTAGAGAAGCCAAAGTGCTCACATTAATGTTCACATTATTCCCAACAACACCAGATGAAGGTCCATGTAAAGGAATAGGAAGCCTCAGAATGCTCTGGGGTTATCCTTACAGAAATTATAACAGTGTTGACAATATTTGTATGTTTGACAATGTACATATTTATGTACTGAAGAAATTTGGGATGATATTTTTTTGTTGTTATTGCTGCAGTTTACTCAAAACTTGAAGGAAAGTGACAATTGCCAGGGTTAATTTTAACCCATCCAACATCAAATGGCTAAATTGTTTCCATCTGAAACATTCTCTTCTCCTTTGGTGATAACTTTTTCTCTTGTGGGGAATCTGAAATGACAAGAGTGAGATACATTTCACTTCCCAAATGAAGAAATATGATCCAAAAAAAAACTCTTGCAGCCAGAAACAAGTTTGCAATGACCAAATTTAATGTTTTGTTCCTGACCTTGTTTTTTATAAGAATATTTTTGCATTTTATTTTTGGATTATTTTTTTTATGAGAAAACTGCTCCTTTTTTAGTATTATTATTTTTACAATAGTTTATTTCTGTTCTTGAGTAATTTTATGTTAGAATTTTTGTTGGTTTGTTTTTTTTTTTTTGTTTTTTTTTACTTGGTCATTGTTGTTGAGCCAGTTTAACATGATGCCACTTTGCACTACAGGATGCAGGCAATGCTGCCCTTGTGGCCCCTAGTAATGAGCATTACTTTAATATTACTGTTAAATTGTTACAAAATCTAGTTGAATCTTTAACCAGAGAAGGGAAGTCCAACCACGCCTCACTCTCTACATTAGCTAAGCATTGATGGAAAAAGGGATCAACTATTATTGCACTCTGATGTGGCACTAACTACACAATCAAATCTGCTAACACAGAAATGAAGCCTCTTTTTGTATCTGATTCAGGCTTGTAGTGCATGAATACAACACCACTACCTGGCATACTCTGGCCACTAATGCCAGAAAAATGCTTCATGTTAAAATTGAGCGATATTACTTTAAGCTGGTTGGTGTTGTAACTGTGAATGCTCTCCAAGTATTATTTCTTGTGAATTCCAAAACTGCTGCGCTCTGTGATGTCTCTAAGAAGCTATTTATTGTTGTTATTGCCAGCACATTTAAATTTAAATAAATGTTAAACATATAACATAAAAATAACAATGAGCTGCTCATGATTTCAGTTTATTAGAGTTGAAATCTTTTTTTTTTTTCTTTTTTTTTTTCACTGCTTAAAACGGAACATGTGTACTGTAGAACGTCATCTCAACAAAGACCGTTTTCAGAAAAGATGCATCACTACGAAGATTTCAAACAATTTTTGTCTCAGTTTAGCTTTAAAAGGATGTTCGAAGGTGTTCGGGAGATTCAAGAGATTGGCAGATTAACTTACTCTTAAGGTCTTTCTAAATTATTTTAACCTAACTTCCATCGCCATTTACCTTTTAGAAAAACTGCCTAGTGATGTCCCCTCGCAAAAATTGACGATCTTTGGTAGGCATGTAATGCGGAACAAAAACAAATGTGTTGAAAGGTAACTCGAACCGGGAAGGAAGATGGAAGGAAAGACTAATAGAGAGTTTGATAAATCGTGTATTTTCTGCCATTTTGCGCACAATAGAGACGAAGAAACGACTATTCTTAAGCAGGTAAGGAGTTTTTGTTGGGTTTAAAGAGGAGAGATCATAAATCTGAAACTTTCAGATTTATGATTTGAAACGCAGAACGTGACAAGTAATAATAAAAATAATCCCGCCCAGGATTATTTTATTGATCTATCTACAATAACTCTGAAGAATTTGAATAAATATGAGTTACAACAGTATTTAACTTCCCTTCGGAATCAATAAAGCCTTTTTGAATTTGAATTGATTTATAAATTTCTGAATTTTTAAATGGATATCACGTCTGAATGTGAGTTATCTTCGGGTGAGTAAGTGGGTGTTATTTATGCGTTTGGAATATTTAAAAGCAAAAAGAAAAAAGTGAATAGAACTTCTCTGACGTATTGACAGATCTCAAAGAGCAAAAGTTTTTGTCGCTTCAACAAAATATAATTTCTGAATTTATTTCCAAGTTTTTGGCAGTTCAATGTTTCCGGAAGTTTCATTATCCTCAAATGGAGACAGCAGGAAGGAATGGTCAACTATTCCAGAAGTGACAATCTCTAAATCCATTTAAAAAAAAAACCCTCAAGAACAGGGCTCTGAATCATCCAGGAAGTTAAAAGAACCCAGATCAACATCTCATTTAAGACATCATGACCTTAAATGAAATAATATCACTCTTCTGCAGGACGAAGAATTTGTTTGTTTCAGAGATATTGATCCTGTTGCTCCTCATCACTACCTGGTTATTCCTAGAGACCACATTGTCAGCTGCAAATCACTGAACAGAAGCCACATTGACCTCGGTCAGTGACACGGTCTCCTTACACTGGTTCTATTATATTTTTATATCTGCTGCTCATAGCGGCCAGCAATAACAAACCATGTGTTCAACAGTTGAAAGGATGGCCAAATTTGGGAAAGAAGTGCTCCTGGACCAGGGGATCACTGATATGGAGAATGTAAGGTGGGTGAGAAATCCAACAAGTGTGTTTATTTCTCACTTGTGGCCAGCAAAACTTCCTCTGGCCTTTCTTCTGTCTGTTTTTTCTCTAGAGTTTTTACATAAAGGGAATAAAATAGAAATTTAAGATGCTTGCAATGTCAAACACAACATTCTTTCTTGTTTTTGCAGGTTTCAGATAGAAATTTGCATATTTTTCTGTTCACCAGTTATTGGAAGCAGTTGTCATTAAGGATGAATCAAATACTTAGTGCATAAACTCAATTGGAAATGTTTTTATTTATGTTTTAAAATGGAAATTGAAACTGAAAAAGAACACTGAAATTCTGAGTCAGCTACAACACGAGACATTAGAAGTGAAGAAAAACTTGTAGCAACTCTGTTTAATCTGTAACTTCACTCACATACTGTGAGAGTGGGGCAAAAAGAAACTGAGCTTGGCACTGATGTGTGTTTGTTCTTCAGGTTGGGGTTCCATCAGCCTCCCTTCATCTCAGTAGAACACCTTCACCTCCATGTGCTCGCCCCGGCCAGCCAGATCTCAACATCTATGCAGTACAAGTTCACCCCAGGAACTGACCGTTTTATTACTGTGAGATTGGCTAACAAATTTTCTTCCTAATTTTTTTTTTACTATTGTAATATTTTCTTCACCAAAAGAAAAAAAAACATTACATGAATCAGACATAACGACGTGTGTCCTTTCTCTACTCTTTCTCCAGGAAAAGTCTCTAAGGGAGCGTTTAAAGAAAGTGTCTCCACTTACCTTTGCAAGTTTTAGACAATATTTGGGATTTTAGGTTTTGGATCCAACATTTACCCTAAAGGGAAAATGTTGGAGCTTAAGGAACCTCTAATGATCGTGCATCTGTGGCAAAAAAAAAAAAAAAAAAAAAAAAACTCAGCCTGGAAAGAGACTTTTTACAAGCACTGGCTGTTAAGACAGAAAAGCTAAATTCCAGTGTCCTGTTTTAAACATTTATTGTTCATCCGTCCATTATGTAGCACAGAGGTTGCAAGGGTGCCTCTCTCCAGTGGGATACACCCTGGACAGATCGTCGGTCTATCGCAGGGCAACACAGAGACAAACAGGACAAACAACCGCACGCGCGCAAGCTCACACTTAAGGAGAAGGCGAAGTGCCCGGGGAGAAGCAACGCATTTACAGAGAGAACATGGAACTCCAACCCAGGACCTTCTTGCTACAAGGCAACTATTCTACCAACTGCACCACTGTACAACCAGCACATTTATTTATTTTTTTAATCATTTTATCTTTATTTTTAGTCACATTTACATGTTAAGGAGACAATAAGCCAAACTGTGGCCTATAAATCATCAATTTTAGATTGTATTGTTTACTGAAATCTATGTAAAGCGATTTGTTGTTTTATAGTTATTTATAATTAATACCAAATGAACTGTTAGATTCCTAATATAAACATTAAAAGGTGATTTTTGACTTGTTTGAAAAATGATCTTGATATATAAAAAAGTTGCGTACATCTTTTAAAATGTGTTTTTTATGAGTGAAATGAAAAAGATTGACTGAAAAAAAACTTCTAGTATTTGTGCTTGGATTTATTTTAATGTTATAAATGTCCATTTAAGCTTATAAAGCGATAAAACAATTGTTTATAGGATAAAAATTCTCAATTCTCAATATTTGTTTCACCTCAAAATAGTTTTTGTTCACATCATTTGGAGTCAAGGGCTAAAATTTTGTGTCTGTTGTGTTTCTTTAAAGATGTATAACATATGAGCCAAATTATGCTGTAATTTAAGTGCTGAAATCAAACTCATCCGCTTGATGTATTTTTTATTTCGTCAGTGTGCTTTTGATTCCTCGCTTGTATGACAATTTGTAATAGCATAATGAAGTTTACATACCTCCAAAGATTGTCAGTTTTTTATGATGATCAAGACAAAATATTTTAACACTTTTTTTTCACATTTATTGTGACATACATCCTACAAATAAACTAAATATAAACCAACATGTTAGAGCAAAACAATTGAATACATATGCAAATGCTGCAATAACCTGATTGTGTACTGTAAGTGTGTCAGGACAGTTAATAAATGTGGAAAATGAGGAAGAAGACTGCAAAAATAGGATGTTCATTGAGGAGAAGATAAAAAGGGGAGAGAGAGATTGCAAGAACTTCTTTATGTGATAATGGTCTCTATTCTCCATACTGGACTGAGAAGTAGGGTTGAAAGACAATCATTGTCTTTCAAAGAAAGCATCCAGGCCTGGCTATTGTCTTCCAAAACAATGCGGGATAATGAGTTGTCAGATAGGAGAACTTGAACATCTTGGGACAAAAACAACGCAGCAAATCGCCAAAATATCCATGTTGACCTTCCAGCAGGAGCTAGGACAGGATGACTTTAATCAGCATATTCATGTGTGTGGGCAGCCCAGTGAACTTAGTAAGAGTTATGTTACAAAAAAATGTGGCATAAAGGCGAAATGTCATCATGTTGATGAAAAAAGCTGGTGCTTTCCTTGATTTAAATGCAACTGGGTTTTTTTCCCTTTTTTTTAGATACTTTATCATTATGATATTAGGATTTATGTCAATAGTCCCTTCTGCCTGTCATGGCTGGTGCTGACGTTGCATTCTTGACATTCTACGTTAACGTGAAAGCGTCGCTGCTGTGGTGAAGTCCCGCCCCTCCCACCGTCAACAACTGGATTCCAGCTCTCTGTATTTTCGACAACTAGCATCGCTAGCCCGCTAACGATGGTTGCGTTCATAAAGAAGTAACGTAACCTCGACTGACTTGGGTTTGTTTCTTTTAATCTGAGACGGGCTCCGTTCACGGCCCGTGTCGTCTATGCAAGCTACTGGACCAGCGGCCGCAGAGAGACTCGCTGGCGTACCGTCCTTTAGCCTTCTCCCAAACAAGATTAGCAGCTATCGCTAGCTGGCTCGCTGACAGCTGCCTGGGTTAGCTGCGTGCCTTTAACAACGACGTAGCAAGGATTTATTTGATAAAACAATGAGTCGTCTCTGACATTGGTGAGTCATCGTAGTAGTTTAGTATGTTTTATATTTTTTTAATGTTGTTTTTAATGCAACCGCGCTAACCATCGGCTTGTTTGTAGCCACGCAAACAGAGCCACGCCTGGACCATTTAAATCACTGCGCCGCATGACACTGGGAACTTATTTGGGCTTCAACGCGCCTACTACTGTACAATGTTTGTGTTCAGGATACTTAAGGCATGTCTACTGTTTTTGGTTCACAGAGAGTACTGAGGCCTTGTTGGTTGTCACTTAGGAGTTATCCGAGCCCATTTCTCGAAAGGTGGGTCTCGGTTGACTCTGCATTGGTGCTATTGAAGACACGCTCGTCCGTGGACGCTGGTTTGGTTTTACCAGAGCTGCCAGTATGATGCCGGTGAGTATGATCGCCTGTTAATAATGTTGATTTGTGTGCTTAATTATACAGAAATCCTATATGCTTTCACTAGGTAGGTGAAATTTTTCCAAAGACTTATTTAAAATAAATTGCTTATTTAAATGACAAAAGTGATAGCATTTAAAACATTTAGATTTTGGGGACATTCCTGTCTCTGATTTTACATAAAAAATATATTCTGACCCAAATTACTATTTTATCACATTTCTTAAAATATCACCAATAAAATGTCAATTTAGAGTCCTACAAAACCCGTTTAATATTTTGTGTTTTTATTTACCTGAAATAAATATTTTTAATTGACTTGGAATTGTTAAATTCTTGAATTCAGCCCAAAGGCCAAGTTCCTTACTTTAAAGTATTTTTTACAATGGAATGCAATTTATTGTTAATTTCTCAAATTAAGACATTTTACACTTCACATCAACCTAAAACACAGCTGTGGAATAAAAACCAAAACAATTTTTATGGCTAATCCAAAAATGGGTTTATTAAAACAGAACGCTTCAGCGTTTTGATCATAAACTATGCCATATTTTGTATTTGTGTTAATGCATTGCCATTTAACTTTTAATAAATGCCAATTTGAAGTCTAATAAGAAAATACAGTATGTTTTGCACAACTTTCTGTCTAATTATAAAATACATTAATGACGTCTTATACATTTTTTTTATTAATATGTTGATTGTTTAATAGAACCTTATTCAAGTAAAACTCTAGCAATATCTGATTACTTTTTATTACTATATTTCATATTATTTAACTCAGCATTCACTTTTTCATACATTTTGCCAAATAAAATAAACATTTATCACCTCTATTACGATTGGCTCCTTTCCACTTTATACAAAAACTTATTTAAACAAAAAAAGGCACTGGTGTACCTAAAGGAGTGTTTGTTTTTAGCTTGTTATATTTTTCTATACCCTGTGTTGACCTGGTTTTATTGTTCTGTGTGGTGTAGAATATAATATCTGAATTGCAACTCTAGTACTAAGGCTTTGTTGTTGTCTGTCAGTGCCGAGAAAGCAGTGATGAATTTTGTGGAAAATTCATCAAATACAAATTACCTCCTTATATCATGACATTATGGATTCTGCAAACACAAATGCAGAATCCACAATGTCATGATAGAAGGAGGTAATTTGTATTTGGTTTGTTATCCAAGAGTTGCAGGAAACAAGCACAGTGAGCCTTTTAAAGCTTCAAGTGTACAAAGTCGCTCTACATTTGTTCCAGTGGTGACCTCCTCCGGTCCAAATGCAGCCACAGCCTCGGCAAACAGTTGCATCCTGTGGCACCAACCAGATATCGACGGAGTCAAAGAGTTAGTCCAGCAGAGAGGGACTCAGTTTTCCCGTGTGACTCGGCCAGCCAATGAGACCTCAGTAGATCTAGGTCTGTGCGACTGCGTCAACTAACGCTCTGTTGTTGGGGGGGGGCTTTTGAGCTGAGTGGATTGTCAAGAGGCATTAATCTCACACTGTGAAACTGAGCAAAGCTTGATTTAGAGGAAAAAGTAAACATTGTTTTTTTATTCTCACTTTTGTAGATTAGTTGCTTTAAAAGCAGCACCACGCTAAAAGTGCTTGTCATAAAAAAGTAAAATATTCTTAGTCGAATATGGAGGGTTGTGACTGTTTATTCTTTTTATCAAACCCAATATGAGTAGATGAATAGAGTCAGGTATTGATTTATTTAGCAACTTTCAGTAGTTTAAGATGCCTGTTTCTATTTTATAGCTTGAATAAAATACATTATTGATTATGCTTTCAAAGTTTTGTCCTAATGGACATTAGTCAGCCTTCACTCTGAAGCGGTCCCTTATGAAGGGCAGATAAGACGTTGTTGGACTTTGACACCTTTTTGTCTGTAAGCTGAGGCTTTTCTTTTATTCTTTTTGAAGACCTTGGCAAATCTGCTTCATATTCTAAATGTGAAATATTAAGACTTGTTGCATATTAACATAATGCTCAGGAACAATTTCCTAATCAGCTAAAGCAAGCCTTAAATCTGCTTATTCAATGTGGAAAGGTCCTGTTGCCATGTTGTTTAGGTCAAAGCAAAATAAAAAAAGAAAATGTTTATTCAGGTTTATGTTGCATGTGCTTAAATTTTTCATTCATACTGAGGCTCTTTTTCAGTAATGTTTGTGTTTAAATACAGGGAAAAGACATCCAGATTCAAAAAGCCCTTTCATCCAAGCACACCGGTTTATTGATGTTTACTCATGAGAGAAACTTGTTAAAACCTTTTGATTCAACGATATGCAGCAACAAATCACAAAGAAACGGTCACAAGTCATCCAAAGATGGAAATCGAATTTATTCAGTTTAAATGTGTGTGCATTTAATGCTTGGAAACGACCACGGCCATGTAGCTTGGTCAGCACGCAGCCATGTAGACACTCCTGCTGTTTACCACTGCCTCATGTAACACTGACTGAGCCCTGAATATTTTTTCTTCCCACAAGTTTCTTATCCTCAATGGTGTCATAATAACCTATGTTGACACAATAGAACCTCATTCCTCTGCCTCAGTATTTGGCTACATTGCAGTACATGCCTTTTATTCAAAGTAGGACATTTTCTTTGGCATCATTCAAGTTCTAAAATAATATTTTATGGGGTTTTTTTCACTTTTATTTGAAGTAGAGGAGAAAAAAAACTTGAAGCAGTTGGCAAATATACTTAGTAAATCATTGTGATAAAGCTCAGATGGTTTTGACTGTATAAGTCTTGTGTTCTGGTGTCACCATTTTATCTTGCTTTAGGAAAGTTTGATTTTGAAACTGGTTTTCGTGAAGCAGTATCATTCTCCTGCTTATGTTCCACTTTATTGTGAGTAAGTGCAGGATAAGATTTGAGTGAGAAAAGGAGTGTTTGACTCATCAAACCAGGAATTATGTCAGCTAAGGCTTTTGTTATGTTTTACTTTTTTTTTTTCTTTCAAACAGAGATTGGTTGTTTTGTCCATTCACCATTTTTCTTGCGTTTTTGCAATCTTGATCATTTTGTACCAAACTAAAGGAGCTGTCTGCCATGGGACATTTCGTACTGACCATGCATCAGTTTGTACCCGCCCTGACTACCAATTGATGAAACAAGGAGAGTTGTGACAGAGGCTCTGGCGTTGGGTTTATAAAGGTTATTGCCTCCTCCTCTATTCTGGGCAGAACATATTAATATTTACTAAAAGTTTTTTTTTTTTTTTTTTTTTTTTAAGAAAGGCCTGTAAGCAACTGTGGTTATGAGTTTCACTAAGACTTATTTTGGTTTGACTGGAGGTTGTTATCTGTCATGCTTGATCATTTAATAGCCCCAAAAGGGGTTTAGAATTGCAATCAGGGAAAACAGAGTTCAATATAAAAAAAAACCTCAAAGTGTTATGCCATAAATTTAAGTAATACTTATGGTTTTGTGAATGTTTGTTTATTTCCATAAATCATCAAAACCCAAAACTACAACACGATTAAACAGATTCATAAAGGTTACAGAGAGAAACTGTTCATTACGTGAATATAGTAGTGAAAATAGGGTGACTTGGCCTTTATCATTTGCTGGATTATCCTGTTCATGTTTGATACATGTGTATTTGTTTGTTTTTTTTATATCTTTGAACCCAGTGAACATCAGTCTGAATCATGATTAGATCAACTAAAGGTTTAGCTTTTCTGTAAGATTCTATGTCATTCTTTCACTTGAGGTTATGGAAAATAGTTTTAATTTACAATTCTGCCAAGGTCTTTGATTAATAACCAGGTTTTAGAATGTTTCTTCCTTACTTTCATATTTTAAAATGCTGCTTTACATATTTGGCCATGAAAAGACCGATCCCGTCTTTTTTTTTGTTTTTTCCCCATGACGCCACAGTAGGCAGCACCACATCCCAGCCACAATCTTCTGTCAGAAAGTCTTTTCGTTGTCCTCCTCTGCCCTCTCTCCCTCTTTTTCATTCTCTTTCTCTTACTGTTAGTTACACTCTTGCTCACTCTCCCCCCGTCCGTCCATCTATCCCTCCCTCCCCGAACTGTACATCCAGCTCGTGTTTTTTTTTTTTTTCCCTCCCAAGTCTCCTCTGCAGCACTTTTCTGATGCACGCACCGCTGTCGGCTTTAGAGGTCTGCTCGCGATGGCATAACGATTAAGTCCCACGACTGCAAAAGCAGCAGCAGCGCCATGATGAAGAGGTTTGTGAATATAATGCTGCGTGGCCTTGTTAGCCTCTCCAAGGAGAGCCCTATTTGGGCAAAGGAACACCAGCCGCTGCCAAAAAAGAAGATCAAGAGGAAACGGAGGGCAGTGAAGAGAAACAAGAGTATGGGCAGACGCAACTTAGTGAGGGCGGTTGGTATTTCTCCAGTGGTCCTTCACCAGGATCACTGGAGTTCCTGTTTCTTGAGCTGCTGTTGTCCATATGCAGATTTTTTTTTTTTCTGTCATGCTTTTTATTCTTATTAGTGGATGATTTAAGTTTAAATTTGCAACTTGTTTTCCTGATAAGCCTGAGTAATTGTAGGTTGGTTTGGAGGCAGACAATTAGAATTACATTATTGTCTTTTATTACCCTAAAAAATCAGCATCAAAGCAAAGTATTCTAAAACATGTAAACAAAGAGGAATGTGCTCAATTCTCTCTTAAAATGAGGATGAATTTTCCATTAGTAGATGCATAGGTTCATTCTTTTTCACAATATTGGTGTCATCATCTGAAAATGGTTTTGCCAGTAAGGTGTCACCACCCTTAACTTATCTGCAATAATTTACGTCAGCACAGTTGGAAGCAGCATCAAAATAGATGTTGTTGTTTGTTTTTTTTGTGTCATACTTGTAAAGGAAAGCCAAACTAAAATATTTGCACGTGCTGCAGAACCTTTGGGCTTCTGGTTGCATTAGTCAGGCTTCAAAGAACAAATGATCATGTTGGTTAATTTAGCCTGCTGCTGAAAATGTCAATGAATCAGATGTCTGCATCATTGAAATTCTGAGTCATTTGTCTCAGAAAATCTCCTGGAGTTACAGTTTAAAGGTAGCTCAGTGACTGGACTGTAAATTATATATGACAGTGCTGCAGAGCTGTAACCAGACACTGGAGCCCTTTTCACAAATGTATACGTGAATTAGTTTATTTTTAATGTAAACACTGAGTTTGTTTATGGCATAGCTCTGGATTTATTTTGTGTGACTTGTCACATTTAACAGAAAGGTATATCTTCAATCCTTTTTGCTTCATATTACCAGTAACATGAAGCCAACATGTGGTGTGTTCTCACTACTACAGCAAGAAAAACAAGCATATGTGCCCAAAGATTGAGAAAGTTTATATCTGTCATGTTAGAGCACCAGTGGACCAGTTGTGTCTCCAGATGTTACCTTGATCACGTATTGTCAATTCCTACCCTTAAACTGCCTTATTGGTCTTTTGCTCCCATTTTTCCAGACCTATGTCTCTCCTTTGGCTATGGTTTTGAAAAATGATGCAGACTTGTGATTTAGTCTATTTCTTAACGCTCCGCTGAAGGACTGCTCCCTCGGCTTGGCTTGCAGTGATGAAGGCAGAGTGGGAAGTGTTTTCCTCTTTGATGGAGGTCCAAGTGTTTTTGAGAAGGAGGTCAGAGACAGCCTGTCAGGTACCTGAGTGTCTGACATCATGGACGTATGCAACCTTTATTTTACCAGGAATGCCTCATTGAGATTAAAACCCTGGTCAAGACTGACAGAAGCACACAGGCAATAAATAAGCAATAGTGAAACACAAACTACCTTAGATCACTTTGCGGGTAATGTGCAGCCTGGGATTCATCATATTCTTCAGATTTATTGGCTTTATTAATTTATTGAGACAGTATATTTAAACCAGTCAGGTTTTTGTGGCACATTTTAGCAGTTTTTATTTGAACTCTTAAGCCTATTATACAGTATTAGACAGTCTAAAATGCAATAATCTTTCCTTTAGTGAACACAATTAATCGTTTTAGTTCTTGACCCGAGCACCTGTTAACTTGGAAACATCTTTAAGGCTAAAGTAAACATTTGTTGTTTGAGGACAAAAGGCAACATCTTGTTAATTTTAGAAACCAGATGGGACTGCTTTTAATTTAAAAGTAGAGCAGTGATGTAGAGTAGCTTTTGCACAAAATGTCTGCGTTTTCGTAGCAAACATGAATTCATAGTTAATGTAGTAATGGGCACCACTCCAAAAAGTATTATTTTGCTTTTTTATTTTTCTGTTTGTGTGTGTGTGTTTTTTTTATCAATTAAATATTTTATTTTTAAGTATCATTTGCTATATGGATATATTGTCATCTCACCTATCAAGGTAGGATGACTAGTTTATATGCTTGTTTTTTTCCCCCTGTTTTCAATGATATACTTGTAACATTGCGGTTGCAAAGATAAATAAACATGGCGTCACTATCTTCTAAACAACCCCCAAACCCCTTTTTTAAGAACTTTTGTTGTAAATTATCTACACAAATGCAAGTAGAGACATTATTCTGCGTTCCCTTCCAGCCTAAACTGCATGTTCACCACAGTATTGGGCCTTAATCTATGTAAACAGAAAAGTGGCAGGCACAGTCACGTGCTTATCAGCAGCTCAACCTATCAGTCACGGATGGTCTGCAGCATAACGCAGCATCAGCACAGAGGGCTTTGTACGTCACTGAGTGTTTAAAGCCCCAACCTTCAACCATACCTTTAGACAGTGATGGACTCTTTGTTTATTTCCTTCATTATCTATTTATGTTTTCTGAATTTTGTTCTCCGGGTCATTTATCCCTTCCGTGTGTCTTTCAGATGATATTGACAGTGTACCTCAGCGATGGGGAGCAGACCGCGGCCGAGGTCCCCATCACACCCGAGACGACGTGCCGCGATGTCGTCGAGTTCTGCAAAGAGCCCGGCGAGAGCGGCTGCCACCTGGCTGAGGTCTGGAGAGGCAACGGTGAGAACCGCCTGGGAGAATGGGAGTACATAGATCTGCCGTAATCTACACAATAATCTACACGTAATCTTCAAGTAGTGCATAAAAATAATGTAATGAAGCCCATTATTGCTGAGTTTGACATTTTTCTTTCATGCACAGGAATTTCATTTTTGTTGTCTTATTCCAGAAGCATACTCAGTCTAAAGAAGGTGTTAAGCTGAGTTTT
This sequence comes from Alfaro cultratus, assembly GCA_903066825.1. NCBI lineage: Eukaryota > Metazoa > Chordata > Actinopteri > Cyprinodontiformes > Poeciliidae > Alfaro > Alfaro cultratus. The sequence goes on from CAEFZX010016921.1 coordinate 43,216, forward strand.
GCATGAGTTACTTGAGTAAAAAAGACAGAACATGGAAAAAGAGGAAGATATTATTACAGCGTAAGATAATGGGCTTCAAGTTCAGGTTACAGTTCATAGAACTGCCACAACTTCCCTCCAGCCAGATAATCTACAGCCTTCATACTATCCTGACACACTGGAGCCAGCGGTTTTTGATCAAAGCCCCTTGTTTTCTTCTACATCCAAACAAAGGGTGTTATTAAACCCAAGTTATGCAATAAGATTCAGCTGACATTTAATAATCCATCACTCCCTCCTCTAAAATCTTTCTGGTGTTTTTTTTTTTTTTGTTTTTTTTTTGCATGGTTTATTCCACTCTTTGTTTTTGCAAACATTGGGCTGTCACGTTGACATCCAAAATACTTAAAACTCTTGGGGATATCCACAAATCTCCTTCTACAACCTTGTTATCTGCATGCAGATTAAAGCCCAGCTAATTAACATCTTCCTGCTTTCAATCATTTTTCTGCAGAAAGAGCGATCCCATTTGAGCACATGATGTATGAACATCTGCAGAAGTGGGGGCCTCGAAAACAAGAAGTCAAGTTCTTTCTCCGCCATGAAGATTCTCCCACCGAGAGCAGTGACCAAGGTGTGTGTAGGGAAAGTCCCGACTCCAAGTTGGCTCTTTATGACTGACACTGCTGTCATCATAAGTTTGTGACACTCTGGGTCTGCTTTACAGATTTTGTTGTTTTGTGTTGTTGCACGTCAAAGCCTGAGTGCTGATAAAAATCAAAATAGCCCCAACAGGGACAGTTTTGTTTTCTTTCATTTTTGTTAGAAAATGTTTGACAACCAAAATGTCCTTGGGTGTGTTTTGTTTTAAGCCAGTTTCCAACCATTTAAACGATGAGAGAGTTTACTTGGGGTAGGTTGGACCAGTTTTCACTCTCAAATATATTTTTCAGCTGCAAGTGTTTGAAGCATTGCCAAATAAACCAGAAATAATCCTATATTTAAATCCCATCTGTCCAAGATCACCACAAAATATTTTAGTTTTAAAGCTCATTAGGTATGTTAAAGATGTGCACACACATTAAGCCAAAAGCATGTCAAGTTAGTACATTATTAATTTTTTGTCTGTGCGAACATAAAATTAAGCCAATTGCAATAATTGTTTTGTAGTTTAATTTCATTAAATACATAATTAAATGATGCATGCAATATATATATTGTCCATAAAGTGTTTAAAAGTATTTGATTGTATTTTGTTAGTATTTCGTCCTGTGTTGTCAGTCAGCCTTACCCATCAGTGAGTGGGTGGAGCTACTGTTGCAAAAGTATAATTAATTTGTGATTTTCTTTAATTTATGATAAAGTCAGTTTTAAAAATGTAATTGTGTATTTAATAAATTGACATATTTGGCAAACCTGCCTTTGTCATATATTCGGTGAATTAATTATAATTTTATAGGTTGCTAGATTTAAAGTAATGAAGATATATTGTGCATCCTAAAAAAAATACTGTGGACAGTTGGCAAAAACATGGAGTTGACGAGAAAAAACAGAAAATGAAGAAGTTTTCAAAGAGTACAGGAATTTTTTTCCACCTAAGTTGGAATCTTATTTTTTATTATTTTTTAACCTTTTTTCTCTCAAGCAAAGGTTTACCTATGTCCATTTTTTTTTCCATTGAGCTTTTCTCAGTTAGTCAATCTGTTTCACTCATTGTTAATTATCTTTCAAAGCTGCTGTTTTGTCTGCACCTAACTGCACACTTATTTGTGTTTTTGTACGTTTCTTTTCTTGGTTAGTGACGATTGCTGTTGCCCGTTTGTTTTGCAGGGAGTCAGCAGTCTCAGGATCAAACTGGTCGCAGAAGTGGCAACGCTGGAGAGAAGCACAATGAGAATGGGGTGAGAAGTAAAGCTTATAATTTACTGTCTCTTTAGTCACCTATTATTATGTACTGTTAAGTATATGTAGCTCATAAACATACCTACGTTTCCAGTGTGTTTTTGACAACACTTTAGTCTGAAGTATGTTTTTGCAGACAGTTATTTCTACCTTCTATCTTGGGAGTAAAAGGAACAATAATAGTGGATGTATGATTCTGCTGTCATGTCCTTTGGACTCTCAGGATGTATCCACTTGGAGATGCGAATGACTCCCATTAAGAGCTCCCTCTGGCATGACATCCTCTTTCTGCCCTACCATCTGTCCCAGATTTTGCATCTAAGTGTTGCGGTCAAGGAAATGTAACTAATTGTACCTTTAGGGTTAAGACAAGAAGCCAGCCTAGCTAGTGAGATGAGAGGTTTGGAGTTTTGTTGCTTGTTTTTTTTTCTTTCTTTTTTTAAAGACAGCTTATTTGATTCCAGAGGAGCTCGTAGCTACACCATTTTTACTATTCTTTCTTTGACAGATGAAAATATTACCAATATAAATGAGAAGTATTTAGATAGCACATCATTTCCTTGTGTTTTGTCATTATTTTAGAGAGATTTGTAATCTACAATTCTCTTTGCAGTAAAAAATTATTACTCTTGGTTATCCAGTGTTTTCAGTAGAACTGCACAGTATACTGAAATGCAGTATACACTAATGTGTACACAATTGCATATTCAACCAATGCTTTGATGTAATATTCTGCACAGCAAGTTGGATGCTTTCATAGTCTGCATACAAATAAATACACAGTTCAAACCAGATATTTACATGCACTATAAATAGACTCAGCCTGACTCACGTTTAACTAGACCAAGCTTTTCCACTTTTAGGTCAGTTAGGACTTTCAACATTATTTGTGTTTCTAAAGTGTGCGTAAGATGGAGACAAATAGATGGATAATTTAAAAAAGAGGTCTGATAAACTTTGGCTTACTGATATAACAGAAGTATTTACAATCATTAAAAAGAGACTGTCACAGCTCATCTATGTCAGTTTTTCCCATGTGTCAGATTCACAAGACTTTACCACACTTCCTTCTAGATGATATAATTGTTCCAAAGAACATAACTCATATTCTAAAGCCTAACCTGGTCATGTTTTAGTATGACAGAGAAAGCAGACATACATTTCTTTGCAATTTCAAGACTTGGTATAAAAATGCTGAGGCCCAGATAGTAGAAATGAGCATTTTATCTTGATTCTTCTTCTCAAAAGTCTCTGTCACTTTAAGAAGCACTACCAACATCATACATCTATCATAACACAAACCAGTGGATGAAATGAACTCTGTCAAAGAACAGGAGCACCATGGATGTCTCTCAGAAGTCTCCTGACTGTCAGATCTCATCTATGTCAGTTTCTCCCACGTGTCAGATTCACAGGACTTAACCACACTGCCTTCTGGATGATATAATTGTCACAAATAGGACAATTTCTTTGGCTTTCTTCGGCATTTCCACAGGCTGCTGCTCTGCGTATCACGTCTGTCCACTGAGGGAGGCTGCTGTTTACAACAGACTTGCATGAAGGGAATAAATATAGATTGCAAATTATCTCTTACAAATCTTGTCCTCAAAGAAGCTTAACAGATAGTTAACTATCTTGACAGATCAAATAAAAAGTAAAATAAACACCTTTTGAGACATAAGGTGGTTTTGAATTGGTTTATTTTGTGGGTTCTGGTATAAATACATGATTTTATTCAAGAGTTTGTTTTGGCAGCATAATCAAAAGGTTTGCATGCGCTTCGAATGTCTTCCTCGGATGAATTGTTATTGATGCAGATTTGCTTGAGTGAGTTTGAGTGTACCTTCCTTTGCATCCTTCCTTCTTCCTCTTCTAGACAGCCATTCATGTGAATGCTTTGATAAATGCCACGTTGGGACAGACTGGCTGAGTTGTGCTGGCGACAATGCAGTGACGCGGGCATGTCTGAGTTTAATGTTGCTGCTTCTCTGCACAATATTTCAGAGAAATGAAAATGTAGAAAGGAAAATCACTCTGGAAAAGAAGCAGTGTTTTATTCTGATGAGATGAGTCACATTAATCTCCATTAATCAAGTAAGTCCATACCCATCTAGCTATTTTAGCTCCTATAATACAAATACTTTCACAGTAATCCTCTTGCTAATCTCTTTAGCAGCAAACTGAACTCTTTCTGTGTTAGTATTCCACATTAAAAGGAGGCCACCTTCACATGTCTGGCACCATCTGCTTTCTCTGTACATCCGAACCGAAGACAAAGTCTGGGAGAGTTTCAAGCATGTCAGGAAGGCAGTTTAGAGAAGCTTGGAGTTCACTGTGAAGGCTCCTTTACTCAAAGGCAGCTGCATCTTTGGATGATGTTCATAGGTTTGGTTTGGAGGAAAACAGAAGTGAAGGCAGTGAAGGCATATCAAAAATCTGCCTTGTTTTGAAAGCATTCAGGTATTATTTTAGTATTGTTTTCTGTTGATAAAGAGGAGGACTGGGATGGGTATGGTGGTGAAAGCTACCATTATTAATATTTGAGCAGATTCCACAGATAGTTGTACATGGATGCTATTACCTAAATGTTTTATTGGAGTGGGTTGTAGTTACATTGCAAATCCTACATGTTATTTAAGGCCCATTGAATTTTTTTTTTTTCTTCACAATTTTGTGAATTTGCATTAGAAACCAGAAACATAAAAAACAAAAAAAAGATAGTCACAAAAAAAAAGGTAATTTAGTTAATTGTTGAAATATTTTATTAACTGCAACTGACTTATAATCTCCAGTCTTTATTGGTTTCATTTATTTGGAAGTTTTTATTTATTATTTTTTTTACATTTGTGAAGTTTAGCAGAAGTTTGTCAGTGTAAACTCCTGTTTCTCCTATAAACTCAGCATAATGTGAACCGTTATGCAGTTTCTCCTCAGATCCCTTTGTGTCAGGAATTCTGCCTGTTCTGAGATAAGAGACGCTAAATTTGGAGGAGGTCTGTGAACCGCACTGAGGTGCATAAACAAAGAAGAGGGGAATTTCTCCAGTAGTTAAAATGACTATTAAAAAATCCTACCAATTGGCAGCCTATAAAATATGTCACAAGGTGCTGATTTAGTAGATTATAAGCAGTGTTTACAATGTTGACCTCAGAGTAAAATGTTTGTAGATTCCAGCCTGCTGGTTGGAAGGTTTTCCCTGCAGCTTCAGCTTCTCTCAATATTCTGAAATATCCAAGTTAGATATTGGATATTCTAGCTATCCTATATCCACCAAGATCTAACTTGGTGGTTAGATTTTCAAAAGAAATTTTTTTCATCCAATGTTTGTCACTTTTGAGCAAAAAACTGTTAAAATAACAGTATATACACAAAATAGATATTGAAACACAACTTATACTCCTCTATTTACAATCATCAAATCATAACTGCTCCATCATATCAACAGTGAAACATTTTTCAGGTAAAGTTTTGTTTCTGATTTTCAGCTTTTCTAAAGCTTTAACCTGCAAATTATTTATTATGTACTAGAATTAAATGTTCAAAGTATGTTTTTCACTACTGTCATACTGTGAGCTGTGTTTTGTTATACGGAGACATAAAGTCACGCCATAGAAATCTTATTTTAAAATGAAGACGTTTAGTAACAGTTACCATAGGTATCATTACTTCAGTCCGAGTGTTTTCTAGTGAGGTTTAAAAACCTCAGTAGTACTAAAAATATCTTAACTTGGTACAGTACCTTTCTGTCAGTAACTTCTTCTACACTGACCAGTGTTGTGTTTATCATGACCTGGTAGCATTTACTGAACAGAAAAACAACTACTTTTGAGGTTCCAACCACCTGGCCAACTCAAAATTGTCCAATTTTGATTAGAAGCCATTTTTCAATCACACCTCTACATGATGCCACTGCAAGTATTCACCCCACTCCTATTATTTAGAAAGCATAATATGTACTTGTGTCAAACTCCCAGCTGTGGACAGTATTGAGGAAACAATAAGAAGGTCACCATCTGATGTGGTTGAGTTGTGGACAGCTGTAGAGTCAAAGAGTTTCCTTTTACTGTAAGAAATGTCTCCTGGAGACTTAGTGTGGTGTATTTGACTGGTTGAAGCTCTGCTGTGTAATTGTGATGCCCTCTCTGTCATATGAACTGTTATTAAGCTCTTGACACTAAATGGCACATTGGCCTCATCGTCTCACTGAGTCTTCGTTACATATAATGTCTGAAGAGAGACTCTCTGTTGTGCCAAATTGAGTCGGATATCTCTTTAATATTTATAGAAACAGAATATTTTGTGTAACTTGTCAGTTTGTATTTTACTCTGGAACATTTTTTTATTTTTTTTATAATGAGCTTTACTTATGTAACTTGGATGCCACATGCATTATTCTGCATTTAGTGACTTTTTTTTATTTATTTTTTTTACATTTGTCATTGAATGTGCAGACTTTATGGGACATTCATCTGAGTGGTGGCTTTAGGACACACCGCCACGTCACACTATGTCTCAGTGGCAGCTTTCAGCTCTTCCAGCTTTTTGCTCTGATGTGTTAAACCTTGATGGACGAAAAGCCGGGTATCCACTAAAGTAAAGCATCCTACTCATCAAAGCTGAGAAGAAGCAAAATCTCTGGTCATGAACTTTTCTGAATCCCGCAGCTCTTAGTAATGGAAATTTAAACTCTAATATTTAAGCCTATTTTTTTATTTATCTCTATTTACTCAGCAGACAGTTGCGTTTATAAGAAAGCGGGATGGTTCTGCACAATTAGGCCCATCAGTTCTCTTCACCTGACTGGAAATCTTTAACCGCCCTCTGTGCCTTGTGTATATCAGCACTTTTTGTAACATCTCAGTGCGTGTCAACATTGGGATCACTATGTTTAGATTTTAATGTCTTGACCAGTGTGTGTGTGTTTTGTAGGTGGGGAATCAGCGTGTGGAGCTCACGCTGTCAGAGCTGCAGGAGATGGCCACCCGGCAGCAGCAACAGATCGAGGCTCAGCAGCAAATGCTTGTTGCAAAGGTAAAACCTTTTTTTCAATCTATTTTTCAGAACAAGTTTCTGTTTACTGTATCTTTTTTGGGCTGGACAGATAAAGTCACATTGTTTGCATTTCATGTCTCCTCTAAATTGAATTAGTCTAATACTATGTTAATACCCACTTAATGTCAAAACGAATCAGAATCAACTTTATTGGCCCAAACTGTTAACAAACAAGGAATTTAATTTTGGTTTTCTGGAACTCTCAGCATAAAGAGTATAAATGTATAACTTTTGGAGAGAAAAACAATAAGAATGAAAAATAAAATGCACATCTAGTTGAAACCTTTTTACTTTTTTTTATAAAGAAAGAAAAAGAGGAGTAGAATTTAGTTTTGTAAGCCAGACCTACACACTGTTTGAACAAAAATATTACAAATATACTTTCTGTTTTTCTGCTTAAACCTCAAAAAAGCCTGATTCCATGTGAAAACATGTATACCAGGAAAATATAACCTATCAGTGTAAATTTTCTTGACAGAATCTTTTAAAGAAATGATGACAGTTAATGATTCGTAATACTTTATCTTTATCCCAGTATAGGAAGTACTCAGATTGCTCATTCATGTTTGTGTTTTTGGTGCTTTTTCCATCATTTGTGCTCAACAGCTGCAGTATTTTTTAAAAACCACAATTGCATAATGAAAACACAAGAAATTTTCCTATGGTGTTTTTTTTTTTTAAGATTTGCTTTTGACCTAATGGATAGATAACGACAGTTGTTTCAGGGAAAAGCATAAGCTGGTGACTAAATGTGAGATTCTCAATCTAATTTTTTATATTTAATTCTTCAGTATTAAATATAAAATACTTGCAATAGGAAACTTGCAAGTAGAAAAGCTCCTTTACAATGCTGGAGGATTTGTATAATTTTTAGCTGTTGCATTGAATAAAGCTTAAAGTACTGTTGAAAAAATATATATAAAATACCCCAAATTATTGACACTCTGCCATATTTAGGTTTAAAGTCATCTTTTAATTTTACCAATATGTTTCTTCTGACTAGAAGAAATACTGCTATTTTGGAATGGCCTGGTTCAGAGCCCTGACTTGGATCTTACAGAAAATCTGAGTTAACAGCAAAATATGAGGGTGATGGCAAGGAGGCCTTCAATGCTAAAAGACTTGGACCTCATCAATCAATCAATCATTAAGCTGTGCAGCAAATGGCCCGAGACCAGGAATTGAACCCAGGCCTGTATTCTTAGTGCATGGTTCACAAACTGAGCCACCCAGCTACTTTTATGTTTTTAATCAATTTGAGGATTATCCAAATATTTCAATATGATGCAGATTATTCATTTTTGGATCTGATCTGTAATGCTTAGCTGATGGATCTCTGATTGTTGGAAAGCCAGCTGATAGCTGCTCTCTTGCATTCGGTTCGGTTAACTTCAGGACACAGAAGTCCAGTGAACTGCTCATGTGTTTGAGTCATGCAAAGATTCTCCCTTGACCTTAAACAGGGGCCAAGCTGTTACATAACCAGTTAGACGGATTGTAGCATGACTTTTGGCGAAGAGACTTTAAACACATGTAGAAACATAAAATTCATTAAGGCATTTCAAGACTAAATGTTAACCCATGAAAGCCTCTTTATGACTGTTGATGTTGTTAATAGGCCTGTCACAATAGTCAATAAATCAATTAATCGCATGATAAATTAAAACAAACTCAATAATTTTCATTCACATTCTCTTTCTACCAAATACTGGATAATAAAAGTCCTCAGTTTGGTGTTTTGGTCTCAACTAGCCCTTATTTGAGGGACAATTTTGTTTACAAAGACTTAAAAATTCAGTTTATTTGTTGTTTTATTTATTTTGGATATTTAAAATGTTTTCCAGTTCCAGTGTTAAATGTTCATTAGAATGTAAACGTTATTGATCTTTGAGATTATGCATTATTATTTTTGCCGTTGTCATTATATTACTTAAACATGGTCTTGAAACAACAATATTATCTTTTATCGCAACAACTTCTGGGACAATTTATCGTCCTGCAAAATTTGTTATTGTGACAGGCCTAGATTGTGATTATATTTTGCTCCGTCTGCTGTGTTTGAGTCACTGAGACGTTCTGCTCAGTCTCTGTAAGGGGAGAAGCAGAACTAGACGCAATCTTACCCTGACTTGTGTGTTTGTGGTTTTGCTGATCAGTCATGCAAGATAAAGGCCACCGTAGACCCCAGATAACATAACAGTGTATTGCCTTTTGTTGTGATGTGTGAAAAGTGGGCCCCACTCGAAGCCCTGCAGTCATTTGGAAACTCGGCTTGTCGGTTCTTATTTTAGGACCCTAACTGGAGCAATTCTCACTTGGGTAGAGATGAAGTCATCTGACCCTTTCTTCAGCCCTCCTGACACAATGAAGTGTCTTGTTTAATACACACTCTAGACCTGTTTAGCCTTTAAAAGTGTGTCTTCTTCCTGTGTTAGATGGTATCTTGTGTTTTATTTGCCTGCAAGAGTAATTTGTTTTGTTGGAGCAGAGGTCAATGTTTTGTCCTTCTGATATTGGATAGTTAAAAAAAAAAAAGCTTCCTGGTAAAATAATTATCTCTGTGTTTCGTTTTTAATATTACAGATAAAAAAAAACCTAATTACTTATTTTTCAGGAGCAACGTTTGCGTTACCTGAAGCAGCAGGAAAGGCGGCAGCAGCAAACCGTGTCTGAGAGCGAGAAGCTGCAGAGGCTCAAGGAGCGCGTGGAGAGCCAGGAGGCGAAGCTCAAAAAGATCCGAGCCATGAGAGGCCAGGTGGACTACAGCAAGGTCATCAACGGCAACTTGTGTATGTAAAATTACCAAATGCACTCTGACTTTTTCTTCTACCTTCTTAAGTCAATATTCTGTTAGTACCATATTTTCCGCACTATAAGGCGCACCTAAAAACCTTCAATTTTCTCAAAAGCTGACAGTGCGCCTTATAATCCGGTTTTATATATGGACCAATATTGAGTCACAATAGGTCTCGCAACTACGGTAAGCAGCCGCCGACTTCATTTTCCCCCGTAGAAGAAGAAGCGCGCGGTGCATGCTGGGCTCATTATGAGAATTTGAGGTATATATATTAGGATTCAATAGATGGCAGTAATGCAACAATAATGGATGCAAGCTGCCGTTAAAATCTAAAGAAGAAGAAGAAGCGCGCAGTGCATGCTGGGATATATGACTGCGCGAAGCCTGCCATTTCATTTCCATTTGTGTGTCTGTGTAAAGACCCCAAAATGGCTCCTATTACAGCGTTTCCGAGGGAACAAAGCGAG